>KZ808426.1:106551-120567 GCA_000696205.2 Oncopeltus fasciatus | reverse complement strand
AGAGAGAGAGAGAGAGAGAGAGAGAGAGAGAGAGAGAGAGAGAGAGAGAGAGAGAGATTGTGGGATGACTCAAATTTAATTCTGATTTGCAAAACTTTTAATCGACCATGTATACTCATGCCTTTGTAGGTGAATAGCTGGAATTCCACGAGGGAAATCTGATTGGTGAATAGAAGGGATTGCGTTGTCACGTTGCAACCCTTTCAGAAAAGGGGTAATTCAGAGGCTTCTATGACGCCAGGCGTTAAGTTGCATAATGTATAAGTGGCACTAGGATTTGGCATGCAGAGGAAGACATTAGTTCAACAGTCCTATCCTTCTGTCTTGTCAGTTGTACCTCACTGGTCATAGTTATATTTTAATTTATTCCTTATCTATTGAGCCAAATCCACTAAGCAGAAAGTTTATTTTTTGTAAGATATACCAGCACTTATCCTCTGAAGGTCTTGTAGAAGAGAAAGTCCCAAAAGTATATATGTAAGTATGTCGCCTAAGGTTCTGAGTTGGACTCGAACCGTTGATAGGTTAGAATGTCGCCTGAAGATCTCCCACTTTTTGAACTTATGGAACTATGTTGGTTATTATGGGAAATCGCATTTGGAATATGAAGGGTCAATAAGAGGTTCATAATGGAAAACACTTTTATTTTTGTCATTATTAGTGATATACAAAAATTATAACTCATAATATGTGTAAAGTGTTATCTATTTTTTAATGAACTGTGAAGTTCTTAAAGAATAGAGTTAGAGATGCAGTTACCAGTGAAGAACACTTGGACCTTTTAAGATACCTTAAAAGACTTTAAGATACCTTCATCTGTCCATATTGTTTTGTTCTTTGTTTTGTTTTTTTACCGCCCTTTTGAATCACTTAGGGCTATGAGGAGAGGAACAGTTTGCAGGTAGCCATACTTTTCTGAACACCAATGGCACTAGGCAGACATATTTCCCTGTCAGCCTGTCCATAACGGGACTCGGGAGCCGAAGTGATTGGAGTGAAAAACAGAAATGACTCTCTCTGCCAAGCCGTGTGGATTTCCAGTTACGTTTAATTTAAATATCGAGTTTCGTCCAATATCGATACCTTACGGTATGAATTACTATCAAGACAGAGAGAGTTACTGAAAAGGAACTATAAGACTTGTATAGTACAATTAAGGTTTTTATATCGAAAAAACGAATTTTTATGTACTTTATATAAATTATCAATCCTTAGATGATTTTAGTTGGGATTCAGTCAAGATAGATCCAAAAAACACAAATTTAAAAAAATGTATTTTTTAATAAAGGATTATCTGCCAACGTTTCGGCTGAATTCTACATTCATACTCTTGATATCACATTATATTATTGTAATTCTCTATTATATTAATTTCAATTGTGATTGTTTTCTCATGACATTGTATTTCTACAGCCCTGAAGATGGCTTGCAATGTAAGTCGAAACGTTGGCAGATAATCCTTTATTAAAAAATACATTTTTTTAAATTTGTGTTTTTTGGATCTACCTTGACCGAACCCCAACTAAAATCATCTAAGAATAATATCTACGGTCAACAAACTCTCCTTTTGAACATAAATTATCAATGATTAATCAATGCTGGCATTTCAGAATTTCATTGTTAGCTTATAAAAATTAATTAAAATACAACATGACACTGAATTATTTTCCTTTCGCAATTAAATTGATTTTGCCATAATCAATAATAATAATAGTAGATTGTTTTTGTCTGTGTTCGGTCAAGGTGGATCGAAAAAAATGCAATTAGAAAAATTTGTATTTTTTAATTATCTGCCAACGTTTCGGGTACATTGCATTTTAATATAAATTTAAAATAAAACTTTACTTTTTGGTTGAAATTATAAAAGGTGGAGGGGGGTTTAGATAAAATTTAAAATCACCATTATTTTATTGCTGTTAGAAAAAAATATAAATGAAAAAAAATTTATGAAACATAATAGTTAAAAATATCTTATTTAACATTTTAATAAATGTAAAATAAGAAAAATATAACGCCCTCAGGAAGGCGAGAGGGGACGTCGTGTCACCTGGATACCATATTCATGACTGACCCAGGTGACTGGACCTGCTGACCTGGATATCATACTTATGAACACGTGATCCAGATGACACTACATCCCCTCTCGCCTTCATGGTAGCCCTGAGATGGCTTACAATGTAAGCCGAAACGTCGGCAGACAACTAAATACACATTTTTTGGGTCTACCTTGACCGAACCCCAACAAAACAACATCTACTAATAATTTCTACTGTCAATAAAACTCTCCATTCGAATAATGCCTTATGTTTTTCATTTGGGAAGATTGTTGGTACTGAAGGCCATCTCTGGACAATCATCTGGTGTACAGAGTAAATCCAGATTGCTAAGAGAGCTCCAGGAAGCCCCTGGAGTGAGATGCCTGGAGGAGGTGACGAGGAAGAAGTACACCCCCCTGGAATGGGGCCTTTAAGTATTAATGTTTTCATTTTTCTCCAGAATCCTCCAGCCCTGCCTTCTTCTCTGGCGTCTCTCTCGGGGAAACCTCCATTAAAATTAACTCCTCCCTATCTCCCCTCAGGTGGCGGCGACAGAACTCCACCGCGAGAATGGTCAGCCTCTCCTTCTTATAGCGCTTATCATGAGTCATCTCTCTCAGTTCTTCACTCTCTCAGCTGTTACAACTTCTCTGATTGGTGTATTTTAAGACATTTTCTTAATAAATAAAAAATACTTTATCCTGAGTAGTCTTGGAAAGATCTTGAACTAAATGAGCTAGTGTTACACTGAGGGTCATGGAGGGAGGGGTTATCTACAGGTTACCATTCCATTCTAACCAACCATGCTTATTATCCATAAAAGCTTGCCCCGGGCGGGATGTGAACTCGCAGTGCCAGGATTGCGAGACCCGAAAGGATCCGCTGAGGATATTCGATGAGCTGGGTAGGGTTGCCGGCCCAAGAAATGTTTTTATGATACAAAATATATTGTTAACGGATATTCTTCCAAAATTATAATCCAAAGGCTAAATAATAAAATTTATTTCTAATTATAAACATGTAAGGGGTTCAATTATCTGTCGCAGTTACACTCTTAAAAATCTTTTTTATTTTACATTTATCAAAATGTTAAAAAATATATTTTCAACTTTTATTTTCTATACATATTTCTTTCTTTTTTTTTTTATAATTTTCTCTCATAGCAATAAAATAAAGGCGATTTTAAATATTGTCAAACCCCTCACGGCCGTTTTATTTTAAGATTGTATCAGCGTATATATATATATATAATATCATTTTTTCAATAGGTAATAATAAATATTTCGAAAGTTTAGCTATTAGATAGTCTATGAAACGCCCTCCACATTTTTTAAAATTTTTACTGTGTTTAACACCTGAATATTTCTCTCCTCAATATACGAATCTTCGTTGAGTTTCAAATTAAATATTACGTTCTCTATAGGGATGAAATTATTTTTGACTCTGTTTTGACATTTCAGGTAATTTCTAACAGTTCGTACAATCATGTTCAATAACGATCTTAGCCTTTCTTTATTCATTTAATAATTACGTGCAAAATTGCATTTAAAAAAATTACTCAATTCTTCTGCGACTTAATATTTATGCAAGATGTACATCAAATCACGTTTTAAAAGTTTGGAGATACATAAAAAAAAATCTTTAAATTACCACGGAAGCTAATTTTTTTCCGTCTAAGAAAAGTTTAGAGGTTTTAACATTCCTTTATGAAGAAAGGCGATTTGTCTCCCCGAAATTTAAATATTGCTGTGTGTTCTATTTTTATTAATTCCATGCTTCTATTTATTTAGGTTTATACTATCGCGTTTGTGAGGTAAAGAATTTTAAAGATTATATATGTGTACATATATATATATATAGACACANATTGCTAATACTTACTACAAAAAATAATATTTAAACAAAAAAATATAAAATCCATTAATTTAGGTTGTTATAGTGGTCGAAATAATCCTGATTCCTGTCTTTTATTAATTTATTTATAGTAAACATATTAAAGGGTATGTATAGGGCGTAATAACCTAGAAGTAGATTGCCCTTCAATGATCTACTACTACTACTTACTACTACTTACTACAAAAATACTTACATTAATGTCTCTTATCTATACTGAAACAGAATAAGTTGTTATTTAGTACCTGTTCTGACATAAATTAGATGAAATTGTTTTCTAGTTTTATTGTTATAACCTAGAAATAGTAACTTTAATGAAACATCCTAAATTATAATTATCGGGCGCTACCTACCATAATCTGCATATATTAAAGGCTAGTAACTATGCCAAAAGAGAATAAATTAACACAAATACAAATAAATAAAAAAAAAAAAGAACAGGTGTGAAAGGCAACATAAAAGCGTTAATTTTGATTCTGATGCCCTGTATCTTAGAAGGCTTTGATTTTTTTTTGTTATTTTTTCCCCCTTGTACTAAATAGACTTTTGGAAGAGTTACTTTGGAAGGCTTCCCTGTCAATCAGCTGTTCCTATATAATTGGATATTGGGCGATTGTTAATCAGGCCTGAAGGGTGCCGTGTTTACGTGACCGAAAACCCGCGCGCCGCCAAGACGCCTCGAACTTTCGGCCGTTAGCGCGCCCAATTTTTCGGCGCGGCCCAAGTCGGATTCCCTTTAATTGAATTGGCCTTTTCGGGAATGACAAACGGCCGCCCCATCTCCTGTCGGGGAGGGGGGGGGGGGGGTTCTTCATCTCTACACCCAAATTATCAAGCCGGATGTCTTTCGCAATTCGTCACCCAGGTGCTGCACTTTGCAGATTTTCGAAAGGTACTATGTTCGTAGGTAACTGTAAATGATTTTGAACTTAGTACCAGATGAGGCGATGAATATAAAATTTATGTTAACTTTATGACTGACGGATAGCGAGGGAAAAGTGATGTAAATGCTTAACCATTGTAGTTGCATTCTTAAATACCTTCGTCAGCATGTCTTTTTCGTAATAATATTACAGAGTTTAATACAATAAATGCAAGGGGATAGAATACAATAATCTTACTACCTGAGCCGGGACTCGAACCCGGATCTCCTGCTTACCTGGCATGCTAGCCTTGGTGGTGTAATTGGTAGCATGCCATCCCGGTAAGCAGGAGATCAGTGTTCGAATACCGACTGACGTAGTACGATTTTTTTATTCCTTTCCTTGCATTTATTGTATTAGTTATTTAAATAGTTACAAATAAATATTAGAGGGATAGCCGCAGAGGAGAACAGGAAGCCCACACACGGAGGAAGCAGTGAGGTCACTACGTACTTACACTGCTTTAAAATTAACGTGGGATAAAATACTACAATTAATATCAGTATTTTAAGAAAGTTGGAAATATTCATTCTTATAAATAAATTTAACAATAAGAGAGTAAAGAACGGTAGCACATACGCGAGATGATGATGAGGTTTTTGCGCCTCCTTTCAGCTCTCTTAGCCTCAGCTTCATTGTTATTTTTCGCTTTTATCAACACTTTACTTATTTACTTGTGTTTATTTCAGTGAAACGTAAGGAATATCCTTTCAAAAGGAGAGTTTTTTTGACCGTAGATATTTTTATTAGATGATTTTAGTTGGGGTTCGGTCATTTCAGTCAACGTTTTTGTTGGCAGATAATCATATTACTTTTTGGCATACACTTTTTTTAGATTTGTATTTTTTTTTTTTTTGTGGATCTACCTTGACCGAACCCAAACTAAAATCATCTAATAGGAATATGCTTTCTTCACGCACACCTTGTGTACTTTTTTTGTACTGGGTTTAACCGTTTTCATGTGACTTGAGTATATGTTATTGCGCTTTTCTTAGAATTTTTTTTTATTTAATTCTTATTTTAACACTTATTTATAATATTAGTCAATATCATCGACAATTGAGTATTTCTTCAAACAAATATCCAGTAAGAGACATATTCAAGTATTATGTTTTAGGAAAAATAACCCATGAACATGGAAATTTATTGTGATTTACTATTTTAGGCATGTGTTTGCCACAAATGACTGTACAATCAATAGATCTTTTCCTGAGGATGGCTCTTAAATAACTGTAACTTCCAGAGCATTTCTTCAAATATATTTTTTGTGGAAGAGATTGAAGTTGTCTTGTTCAAAAAAAAAAAAAAAAAAAAAAAAAAAAAAAAAAAAAAAAAAAAAAAAAAAAAAANAAATTAAAAAAAAAAAAAAAGAAAAAAAAAAAAGAAAAAAAAAAAAAAAAAAAAAAAGTTTTTCAAGACGTGTAACTTCAATAAAACTACTTAAATTATCGGCTAATACCTCATTGAATACCTTTAATACAACTGTTGCTATGTGGTATATTGCAGCTGTAGCTATGTTGTTAAATAAAATTGTTGCTTTAAACCTATCATGGGGGCGCAAGGGTAGCTCATGGGAACCGTACGGGTTCCGCATATCTGAAGCTGCGGGTTCAAATCCCGCCCAAGTCAACCTGTAGATAACCCCCACTCCATTACCCTAAATGGTGGTTGAAAGGGAGTCTAACAGTTTATATATACTTGTAATGAATTGTACATATTTACAGATAATATTTAAATCGATTGCTAATACTTACTACAAAAAATAATATTTAAACAAAAAAATATAAAATCCATTAATTTAGGTTGTTATAGTGGTCGAAATAATCCTGATTCCTGTCTTTTATTAATTTATTTATAGTAAACATATTAAAGGGTATGTATAGGGCGTAATAACCTAGAAGTAGATTGCCCTTCAATGATCTACTACTACTACTTACTACTACTTACTACAAAAATACTTACATTAATGTCTCTTATCTATACTGAAACAGAATAAGTTGTTATTTAGTACCTGTTCTGACATAAATTAGATGAAATTGTTTTCTAGTTTTATTGTTATAACCTAGAAATAGTAACTTTAATGAAACATCCTAAATTATAATTATCGGGCGCTACCTACCATAATCTGCATATATTAAAGGCTAGTAACTATGCCAAAAGAGAATAAATTAACACAAATACCTGTGATTAAACAGCTTTAATTAGCGCTTATTGTAACTCCTAGTCACATGATAATTATATAGATTGGTCCGTTGATGGTAACAACAATACACTTGTAACACCACAAAGAAATCCTTTCCGAACCGTTCTTGGCAAAACGTCAACTTGGCCAAGAACTAATAGCATCTTAATTGAATCCCATTCCGATCTGAAATATGGTCTCTGGGATTATGAAGGGGTCTGATACAGGACTGCTGGCATAAAGGTGTAAGGCCATCGGGTTTGCGGTTCATTCATCGGCGGAGTGCGGCCGACCTCTAATGGCGGTCGTTCTTCCCAAAAATACGCACGCGCACACCTAGAAGAAGAGAATATTTCTAGGGATCCTCAGTAATTTCCAATTGCCTCTTGGGAATCACATATGCCGCGACTCGGGGTACTGAGAGAATAATGTAGGTAGCTCTTGGTTTGGGAAAGGCGACACCTTGAATAATGCAGACATAGATGTTTATTAAAGTGTGTGATGCAAACACGTACGGAAGCGACCATATACATGTTTTACTACAAAATTTAAATAAATAGCCTTATTGCTAAAGACATTCCTAAATAATTGTATGCAAAATGCTTATTCATGTCAGTCGGGGATTCCTGTTCAAAACATGAAAACTTTTTTAATCGTTGTATCAAAAATGGAACATGGTTCATAACATAAAAATATCATCCGGGTTTCTTTTTCGGAGAGGCCAGAAACGACCATTCACGATCACCCATGTAAAGGGGTAAAATAAATAGCCGTGCCGTACGATCAACTTGCTGTGAAACAATATTGAGGAGACACAGATCTAGGAATAATTTAAGTGACTAATCCCCTGTGGAAACCAATGTGTATAAAAATGTAGCATATATTAATCAATGATTTGTTATTAATAATATTTCCCCAATTCAATGAATCCACATAATCTTACACTGAATCCCGTGTTAATTCAGTTGTGATAGTAGGTGTAAAATAAAATTTACCACAAAGCAACTTAAAATCAACAACATAGTTTACAAGTGGGTTTTACTGGAGAGTGGTTATTGTAAAAAGTTAAGAAATGGGGCGAAAAAAAAAACGAAAAAAACATTCATATTGAAGTTATTAGATGTTTATGTTGGTGTTCGGTCAATTTTGAGCCAAAACATACAATTATAAAAATGTGTATTTTTTTAATTTGTATATTTTGAATCTACCTTGACCAAACCCCAACAAAAAACATCTCATCATAATATCTACGGTCAAAGAAACTCCTCATTTATTCATATTGAAAGTTTTAGGAGAGGGGATCATGTTCAGTTTTTTAATCCTCAGTTGTTTTCTTTACTTTAAATTTCATTTATGCTTGTAATATACTAAAATTAAAATTGTCTGTCGTATACACATGATTTTTCATATAAATGTTTTTCAAATCTGATTGATCTGTTCTTGAAAAATAGTTTAGTATTTTTTAATTTTTTTTTTTTTTTGCTGGGTTAGCCTCCCTTGCAACCACTAAGGGTCATTGGAGGGAGGAGCTATCTACAGGTTGCCACCCTATTCTAAACACCCATGGCTCAGGACAAGCTTCTATATTATAAATAAAAGATTGACCTGGGCGGGATTTGAACCCGCGGCGTCAGGATTGCGAGACCCGTACGGATCCCCTGAGCTAGCCTGGCGCCCCNGCTTCAATTTATAAATAAAAGATTGACCTGGGCGGGATTTGAACCCGCGGCGTCAGGATTGCGAGACCCGTACGGATCCCCTGAGCTAGCCTGGCGCCCCTAGTATTTTTAAAAAATAAATTAATAGATTCATACACAATGCAACAAATTTAATGTAAATTATTATTATTATTATTTATTAAAGTAAAGCTGAGCTCAATGATAATTTTTCTTTCTACCTTCTTTTCATTACTTATGGTCGTAGGGAAACACCTATGGAAATGGTTTTATTTCTCGTTACCTGTGCACTCAGTGAGTGTTGCTGTTTCAATCCGATAGGAGTGCCACTTCAGCGCCCATGTGATAGACCTTGTTTTGTTATTTTGCAGAATGATTATATTTCATTTTTATATTAGTCCAATATGTATTATTACTATGGCTAAAATACTTTTCTTCTTCTTACAGGTAATACCTAGAGCTTAGAATGAATAATCCACTCCTTTGTCACTTCAGGTAGGAGAGAGAAATAAAAATTAATTTACTAAAATTATATGCATAGGTAAAAATATTTTATTTTTTTTTAGCAAAACGAATACATTTACATGCAGATCGCAGCTCTGTAATTAAACTTATATAAATTAAGTAGTGATTAAACTTATATATACTTTTTTTAAATCATTAGGGTTAATTTTAGTAATTAAGGTAGAACTCTTTTTTAATATGAAATGTAAAAATTTTAAAAATAGAGGACTAACATCTGGAGAACTGTTATTCTGGAGAAATCTGACTAACTCACCTCTGTAAGTTAAAATGTTACCATATTTCTTGACTATCTTTCGAAAAGCTCGTTCGAAAAAATTCGTTTTTTTTTTTTTTTTTTTTTTTGCATTTAAAAATCTATCAATGAGTGCACCACGTATTATGTTTATAACTAGATATATGGACTAGATGTGCGGTCTTACAGTTAGGGAGTAGTTTTTAAATATACATATAACACACTTTCGTTAGTTCCAATTTGAGTAACCAACTTAATGACAGACTTATTTTTGTCGGTAAAGAATCCTTCATGGTGTAATAAGCCATTTCAAATGTTTTTGGAGATATTCTTTCGGTGATTCCTGAATAACTGTAAATAATACCTGTATTAGAGAAATAATAAAATTGGAAACAGAAATATTTCTTGCCCTAATACCATGTTTCGGCATACAGAGTTACTTATCTTCAGGGCTGAAAGAAAAAATACCACACTATTACCTATTATATAGGTACTGGTATACACTGATAGAGACAAGATTCTCCATCTCTCGCCCTCCTTCTACGTGCAGTAGTTCGTTTTTCCTCCTGTACTCTACGCAGTATATTGATAGTGAATGATAGGTTTATTCTTACATCATTACTTGATATTTTTCTAGTATCTATGTCTCTTTATTATTATTGATATTATTCAATACACACCCCCTCCCCACACACACGCTATGTAATTATATAATAAATATTTCTAATTTTTCAAGAGTGGGTTCCCTTCACTAATGCATAAGTCATATGAAGAGTCATAACTCAATGAACTAATTTTATATATTTATTTACACAATACCAAGAAAATATACAGCACATCAATTTAATAGTGCTTAAAAATACATTTTGAAATACTTAATTAGATTAAAATATGTTCTTCATTATTGATAGTATATTTTTTGCTTATATTTAATATAATTTCAAATAATATTTTTTATTCTTTTCAAAATCGCGGGAAGCTGCACTCTCTCTCAGCCAAGGTTTTCATGACTTGAACCTTAACTTATTTTTTTAAGCTTGGAATTTAAATATAATGTACTGATTAATGTTTTTTATTATGAGTTCTGCCAATATTCAATGTTCATATTAAGAACTATTGAAGGAGAATGAGTTCAAATTGAGAGTTTTTTTCCGTAGATATTATTATTAGATTATATTAGTCGGGGTTTGGTCAAGGTAAAGTAGTCCTACCTTGACCGAACCCCAACTAAAATCATTTTATAATTGAAGGAGAATATATTTTAAAAAACTATTTTGAGTCATAATCCTTCAGATAAACCNTCCGAGGACAGGGATTGGGCAAATGGATTGGGATGAAATTGGAGTTTACTATGGAAGAGTTTGAAGCGGGTGGAGATAAGGTCTTTGACAAAAGGAATATTAAAGTCGTGATGAAGGGTTGGACACATAATATGGAGCGTTAGCAATTATTCTAAGAATTTTGGACTGAAAGGATTGTATTCGTTGCCGGCTTAGCGGCACCCCACAGTTCTGCACCGTAGGTCCAGATTGGTCGTATTATGGTCTTGTGAGTTTATTTTCTAATGTGAGCTGTGAGCGCCTATTTATAAGGCTGTATAAGAGTCCGTGGCGTCTGTTGAGTTCTTGTCGTTTGATTTTAGTATTTTCATTCCAGTTGAGTCGTGAGTCAAGGTGGAACCCTAGGTAACGGACTGAATCAGAGAGAGGAATAGGTATGTTATTGTATGTAACATTATTAGGAGAATCTTTTCTTAATTTAAAATTTACTTGTACGCATTTGGACTCATTTATTTTGATTCTCCATTTACTGCTCCACTGCTGAATAGCATCTAGGTGGTTTTGTAAATTGTTAGAGGCGATTTTGGAATCAGGGTGGGAGGAGAGGATCGCTTTTCATCTGCAAAGAGGGCTAAAAGAGTATTAGGATGAGTAAGGATGTCTGCAGTATAAAGGATAAAAAGAATGGGTCCAAGAACACTGCCCTGTGGAACACCCGCTTTCACAGGGTAGTGTTCGGAGTAATCTGATCCTAGCCGGACCCTAAAGAAACGGTTAGAAAGATAAGATTTGAGAATTAGGTAGATGGTACTTGGAAATATGGATTTCAGCTTATATAATAGTCCAGTATGCCATACTCGGTCAAATGCTTGAGTGACATCTAAGAATGCACCAGGACACAATTCTTTTCGCTCGAGGGAAGAGGAAATAAAGTCTACAACGCGAAACACCTGCTGGACAGTAGAATGATGGGGTCAGAAGCCAAACTGATGATTAGGAAGAATATTTAAGGAAGTTATTATAGGTATTATTCGTTTTAAAAGAACATTCTCAAATACCTTGGATAGTAAAGGAAGAAGGCTAATTGGTCGATAGGATAATGTGTTAGAAGAAGATTTACCGGGTTTAGGAAATAGGATTGTTTCTGAAAATTTCCAGAGAAGTGGAAAATGGGTGGTTCGAAGAACCCAATTATAGAGGTAAGTGAGGAAAACAATTGCCTTTTGGGGTAGATTTAGAAGTATTAGCCCGGTGATAAGGTCATAGCCGGGTGCTTTGCGCTTAGGCAGATGGTTTATAATGTACTTGACCTCAGAAGGTGTCACTGCCTTAATCGGTAAGGACATTGGTAATGGTATATCCAGTGACTCCTCTACCTCCGCGTTATTGGACAAGTTATCGGGATCTGGATGAGGAGTGAATGTTTGCTTTAGATGCTGGGCAAACATTTGGGCCTTGTCTTTGTCGGAAGAGGCCAAGGAACCATCTTCTCGACGTAAGGGGGCAGATACTTCAGAATCCTGCGAGTAGCAGTCCAGAGGGATTTGTCTCCTTTTGAGAGGCTAGACAGGTGGGCATCGAATGCCTTATTTCGTAAAGCACCTAGTTTTTGCTTTACGAGACGAGATAGCTGGTTAAACTCCCTACGATCTGAGGCATGTCTGTACCTCTGGAACAGGGCTCGAGCTTGCCGTTTAGCTTGTATGAGGTTTTTAATGTAATCGTATTATTATTAAATATAAATAAAGTTTCCCTTAGCCCGTAAGAAGGCCTGAAATTCAGGCCGAAACGTTGACAAAAATAAAACCATATTGGTTCACCAATTTCTTTTTATTTAATAATAAACCTTTGACTGAACCGCGACGATCTCTTCCTCCTGAATTTAAAAAAAATAAGATCTTAAAAAAAATCAGTATTTTTTAACTTATCTGATAAGTTTTTAAAACATGTTTTGTTAAAAGGAATTTTTTTTTTTTATCCATTACAATATTATTTCTCTGTGGCATTTAGAAGTGTTTGTAAGTAAGGGTTGTTTTAAAACAGAGAGAGAAAGAGAGATTTAGAAGAGTGTTTTAGATTGACACTTCGTCTTCCATGTTTATTTTAGGGGCTTGTAATCCTATCGGACGGAATTTCCAAATCATTCTGCGTAGAATTCGTATGGATTGACTCCGGTGCAAAGTGATGAAACTCAATCCTCTGGGTGTAGTCAGTGTGAATTACCTTATTCTATCCTTTCCGCTCCTGCTTCATTAATCCTATGTTCTTTTTCTTTAGACAGTTCTCTGTTGTGATTTTATTAAAAAAAAAAAAAAATTCTTTTCTTTAAATAGTCTCTTATCTATGTATATATTTTTTTTGTAAATGAAAGAATATATGAAGCTGAAACATCTCGGCTAAATTTTGGATTGATACTGTCACCTTCAGTGCTGTGCTGGTAGACCCTTTTAATATTATCCGATTGAGAATATCTTACTAAACTACGGTGACGTTTTATCGTTCATTAGTGCCTTTTCAAAAGATAAATTACAGGAAATACTGATGATACTGAATGTTTTTTACTGTTTTGAAGAACAATTTCACACCATACAAAAAAAAAAAAAAAATATTCCAAGGTTACCTGCATTATATAGAGATTTCTTTTTTAGAAGAACATTCATTTAAGGTATTTACAAAGTTAGAATATATCTATAGAGGGAAACGATTAATAGTTCATTCGCACATCTTTGGATTAAGTGTCGGCCATGGATGGTCTGAGATAGCCATATGGACTGTAAAAGCCCTTTTCTTCTGCTACTTTAGCAACAATAATTCTTTAAGAACAACTATATCAATGTGGGAGTTAAACAAGGATGTTCCTCTCTCCCTTCTCATTCATCTTTTAAAAGAAAAAGTGATGAAATTATAGAAAACATGTCTGTTGGTTACCATTATTCCTCCACAGTTTTAATAACACATTTTAAACTTTAAATTTTAAAACTTAATGTTAAGTGATTGAAGTTGCAGAGTTGTTTTGAAAACCCTCATTAATTACTGTTCTATTCCATCAGAAGACCTTATACCTGAATAAAGTTTAATTAATTCATAACATGTAGTACTTCAAAGCTTCAATAAGGATGGAGAGGCATTTGAATAGCGGTTTATTTGAATATCACTATACCGTCTGTGTGTGTGTGAGTATATATATATATGCACACATGCACATTCACACACACACACACACCCACACACACACACACACACACACACACACACACACACACACACAC
>KZ808426.1:87533-98850 GCA_000696205.2 Oncopeltus fasciatus | reverse complement strand
GGGGGGGGGAGAAATCTAATTGAATATTTGGTTTTTGTTACGTAATAGGAATAATTTTTTTTACGTAAAATTTATTCAATAAAGATCCATTAAAAATTAATTTTTTAGGATTAGGACAGCCATTTTCTAAATATAGAAAAAAAATGTATTAACGATTAGAAATATTTTCTTTTTTTTTTTTTTAAATTATTATCGAAAACCAAAAAACTAAGAAGGATCGTGGAGGAGAGAATGGCTTCTTCTAAGTATGAATTAAATCATCGAAATGTTTTTTTTTCAGAAATATTTATATAAAGTTACATTAATTAAAAAGTGTAATATGTAATTTTATGACGCTTTTTATTTTTATTTTTTATACAATATATGTTTTAATGTAACATATATTGATACTAAGAATGAACTGTTCGTCAATTGACAATAAATTTCGCTGTACTATTCTATCTCTATGGTACAATTCGTTATTTACAAGGAAATTCAATAGTAAATGAGAATCTGCTTGTATTATTAATCGGCGTTATGGACTTTTATTATCAATATCCTTCTGAACAATTCTTGGGAATGTATGAACTATGCAACGTTTCGTCATGCTATAAATATGAATCATTTCGTGGACGTCAAGAGTTGATAACTCTCAAATTCTGATAAAAGAAATGATAACTTAAAAAAAGATAAATTTCGTGTTTATTTATTTTTAAACGGGGGAGGGGGGAGTGTAAACTGAGCCGATTTCCTCCGATAAGTGCATATTTTCAGCTACCGAATTCTGTTTACGTTTTGTTTTGTTAAAAGATGCCATTGTGTATAATTGAATTGAGAATCTATTTTTCACATCTGCCTATATTAAAAATGTCTTATGTAATATTTATATTTATTTTTGTTCTGAATTTTGTTATATCATTTATTTAGAAAGGCAAAAATTAATTGAATCTTTTTTTCCGTTAGTAATAACAGAATATGTACGGAATAAATATTATTGGAAAATAAATAATAAATAAATAAGTAATATATAAAATATATAAATAAATAAGTATAAATAAATAAGTAATAAATAAACAAATAATAAATAAATAAGTAACTTTTCTACCTTAATTGTTTCTGTTATATGTACGTATCAATCAAGATTATCAATTAATGAGATATTATCGTTTTTCGTTAAGGACAAGAGGGAGGTTGTTTAAAATTTAAAATCGCAATAAATGTTAAAGTTACAAAAAAAAAATATATACTTCATACTTTATTTGTTTAAAATATAATTTTCTTACATTTTAAAAATATTTTTACGAAAAATGCATATTAAAGGAAACATTTGTAATGAAACTGTGCGGGTAAGGTGGATCCTGTTGTTTTATAAAATTATAAACTAAGTTTGGTAATTTGTCTTTCTATTTCAAACGGTTGAATAAATTCATTTTTGCTGAAGTTTGTAGAATGTGGAGGGGGGAGTGGTCAGAGGGTGAAAAAAATGTATTTACGTAATTTCTTCGTTGCAATAAATGTAAAGATTAAGTCTATTGATTGATAGCTCTATTATTATCTAATTTTTATATTCAATAACATTTTTGCCAAGTTAATTTATTAAATTTTCAAAACAATTAATATTATAATTTTGATAAGTTTCTTAGATATTAAAAAAGTAACTTAAAAGTTTAAGCCCTTCAACAAATGAATGATTAATTTGATCTTTATGGTCAGAGGGCAGTAATCGAAATAAGTAATATCATAGCTAAGTAAGTAGTAATATCATAAGTTATATCCAGGCTGGGACAGTTAGATATTTTATTCTGTTCCCTTGCACTAAAAATTGTTGTTATATCATAGGCTGTCTCTTGACTGCCTGGGTGAGGTGAAAAAGAGAAAAATGAAAAATTGAGGTGAGTGTTTCGTCTATAGTCAACCTTCCTAGCTGCATTCTTAATATGAGTCCATATTTCATATTTAGTATTACAAAAACTAATTTTACATTTATGTTACAAAGTTACATTTTACATATATTATTTTACATACATTTTTTCGTAAGAATTATGTGAATATATTGCGATTATCAATTTTTGTCCTCCACTAAATCTCCCTTCATCCAGTATCAAAAATGAATGCATTCCGCTAATAGATTACTATAGAAAACCTAAATACAGAATTTTGTTACTATATTTATAAATATAAAACGGGACTCGCCCAACCTTCGAACTTTTTTAAATATTGGTCTTTGTATGCGTTTTCGATTATGTTGTAAATTATAAATATTAGAGTAAAAAATTTTACGTATGTATTATGTTACTAACTGTAATGAAGATATGTAATTATCACAGTTTGGTCAATCTGCAAACTCTCCTTCTACTCCGATTTTAGCTAATGGAATATCTCAACAGGTATGACGTACAGACAGTGCTGACGACACGCCGGAAACAACGGACAGACGATCAGCAAAGAGTGACGTTGTAAGGGTAGGGCACGTGGCCCGACGGTGTGCCCCGCCCCGACTCTGATCGATCAGCGATTCACAGGTATTCCTTTGCTGGAGTTCTCATGCACTCCCACGCGTCTTCTTGAGACTTGCGAAATTCTGCCGACATGATGAGGGGGGCCTAAAAAACGCGAAACATTTATGAGATTGCTTCTCCTCACCGCTGAGCGTATTTTGCTACTACCAAGTGCGAGAAGTAAGTCTCGTTGTGTTACTGATTAGCACTTTACTTGTAAATAAATTGAAATTTTTAGTTAGCGCTTAACTACTTAAATTACAGGCTATCGATTCAGAATCACTTTTTTTGGTAAACACTTATTGAATTTTAAATGAAGAGCTTTTGACCGTAGAGATTATGTGTAGATGTTTTTTTGTTGGGGTTCAGTCAAGGTTTATCCAAAAATTATAGTTTGATAAATGTATATTTTTTTAAATGGATAGTTTTTTGACCGTAGATATTATTCTTAGATGATTTTAGTTGGTGTCCGGTCAAGGTAGCTCCAAAAAAAAATAAAAAATACAAATTTTAAAATAGTGTATTTTTTTAAAACACTATCTGCCAACGTTTCGGCTTACATTGTAAGCCATCTTCAGGGCTGTAGAGATACAATGTCATGAGATTACAATTATAATTGACAATATTATAACAGCCCTGAAGATGGCTTAAAATGTAAGCCGAAACGTTGGCAGATAATCTTTTTAAAAAATACACTGTTTTTAAATTTGTATTATTTTTTGGTTTTAAATTCATCGAACCCCAACTAAAATCATCTAAGAATGTATTTTTTTAATTATTTGCCGACGTTTCGGCTCACATTGTAAGCCATCTTCGGGGCTATCATGAAGGCAAGAGGGGACGTCGTGTCATCTGGATCCCATGTTTATGACATGTGATCAGATATAGTAATCATTTGATCTTATATATGTTAATCTTTAATCATGTGAGAATGGTCGGGGTTTCGGCCAGGAAGAAAAAAATATACACTTTACAATGTGAACAACCACCCTGGGGAGATTTCTCCACTCAACGCCATTGCCCTGATGATGGCTTACTAGCTAAGCCGAAACGTTGGCATAAATAAAAATATTACTCCAAATTTTGGTGTATATTTTTTTCTTCCTGGCCGAAACCCCGACCATTCTCACATGATATTCGAGACGGCCAACTAACCATCAACCATGTTAATCTTTAATGAACTTTGGTGAATCTTAGTAATTTCCACTGCTTCCTTAATTTGTTCAATCCCATCTGGCAGGGCTCAGAGGCAAATGAATGAGATGTAATTGGTAGTTTGGCATGTGTGAGGCAATGGAACGCCATCGCATTCAAAATAATAGCCAAAGCTATTTACAAAGCCCATTCGGAGTGACAGTCAATCTTGTAGCGTTGACGATTTCCCTCGGACGATGAAGTCGGCCAATGCTCACTACGTCGGAGACAATTAAGTATCTTTTCTGGGCGGAGGGGCGCGAAGGATGTCGCGATACTGCCAGCCACTTGGGGGCCCATTAGGCTAACGAGAGTGGAGGCCGTACGAGATAATACACACTCAGCGGGACCTTTGGATTTATTTTGATCGCTAAACCGTTGATAAGGCTAAACTGTCAGACGCTGATAAGGTGCGCTTTGACCTTATCTCGGAGATCAGCTGTCACTCCTCTCTCCTGGGAGCCAACACACTCCAACTCAGACAGTTTGTCTCGCTTCATCTGTCTCTTTTAGAAGCCGATATGTCCCTTTGTTAACATCATTATTAGCAAATTTTATTCATAGGACTTAAGATTTTCACATAGGATATTAAAAAAAAAAAACATACATGAGTCTACTAAGAAAAAACTAAAAATAATATTTACCAAAAAAATTGAATTATCAGTGAATCCCGAATGGTCATTAATCACGTTATGCACACAGCCTGAAACACCCTAGTATCTGTCTTACGAGCAATGCAAAAGGAATAAAATTCATTTAATATGACAGTATGGCAATCTCCTCTTCTAGGTTGGCTTCAGTTTTGATATAGTCTTGTTGAAAAAAGGGTTTTCATTATTTTTCTTTTTTATTCCCTGAAAAGTTTTTGAGTGGTTAAAAAAGGTAAAAAAATATGGAACACAATTTGTTGTTCCTTTTGCTTTTTAAAGATACACACACACACACGAGCTTAAAGAAGCGCGTGTTATTGATCAAACATCTATTGAGGTTATTGGTCTCAATGTGTAAAGACAATATGAATAATCGTCATATAATCGTTATTATTAGAAATTTTATGATTTCAGACGAAAATGTTAGTCACTAAAATTTATATGTAATAAAATACCGGCTTTTTTTTAGAGAGAGAGAGAGAGAGAGAGAGAGAGAACGTCATTTAACGTTTTGGATAGTCAAGCTAGTAATTGTCCACCCACTCATGACTTATAACACAGGTACAATTCCTTAATCTCTGGGGGCGTGTAATTTTAGGAGCTACCCATTTTCTATTAAATGCTACGTCTGGGGTCCCGCGTAGGTGGAGGGCCCAAGGCGGATTTCGTACTAATACCACCAAGGCTTTTTGACAGAGTCTAATGGCCGACTGGAAGATTTACCTTGGGCTGGATAGGGGGCGAATCGTGTTCTCTCTGAATTATGTAGAAGCCTCTCGTCACTTCTCCTTGAGGTGCTTAAGCCCACAACGCCGCCAGCTGCTAACTTAGCAAGCGAATTTCTCTATTCAAGTCCTCCAGGAACGTGCAATGACCATACGTTGTTTAGGTCTTAGTGTAGTGCTTCAAGCTCAGTATAACCGATGCCTGTGTCCTAGACGCAATGATTGCCAACTCAAGGATCGTCGCTATTTGGCTCTTGGAATATTACTCAAGGATCTTTAAAAAAATACTATTTATTTTAATAAAATAATACATTTTATTATTACATGATTTTTATTTGGATTCAGTCAAGATAGAGCCAAAAAAATTCAAATTAAAAAAAAAGTGGACTTTTTAAAAATTATCTGCCTAGCAGATATTTGGCAGATAATTTAAAAAAAATACACTTTTTTTAAATATGTATTTTTTTTACTTCTATTTTGTCATTAGAGTTTCAAGGTTAGAGCAATTTACAGAATATTTTAATTGACTTTAATACGTGGGGACAGTTTAGATCGCATCCAATCTTATGATGATTTTTTGTTTTGAAGTGACCAATACATCTATTTTTGAAAACGTGCTTTTTGCTTTTTGTGGGCATGGATGTGTTGACATTTTCATCTTAGTTGCAAAAAAAAATTTCTACCTAAGACTTTATTTTTTTTTTTGTTTGCTTAAAAAAATTTCAATGTTCTGCTCAGTAAAACTGGTATCAAATATGGGAGAGAAATCTCTGTATTAATTTTTTTAAAATGTGTTATATGAATTTGAGTCACTATATTCATGAAAAAGTAATAGATAAGTAGGTCAAAAGTTAGAAAAGAGCAAAAGGAGAGTTTGTTGACCGTAGATATTATTATTAGATGATTTTAGTTGGGGTTCGGTCAAGGTAGATCCAAACAAATATATTTTTCAAATTTGTGTTTGTTTGGATCTACCTTGACCGAACCCCAACTAAAATCATGTTAGAAAAAGAGTAATTTTTTTTTGTCTCAATAGGGGCTATAATTTTTTTTAAATCTCTTGTAATCCTTATTCAGGATTAAAATCAGTAAAAACATTGTATAAAGCATTTGAAAGGACGAAGTCATTCTATTTATGAAGGTAGTTTTATCACCTATTCAGAGTCAAAAGCTTTCAAATTGGACATTCCCGAAGGCCGTTTTCGTCACGTTTTTGCTATCTTACCTCGGGCAAAAGAAAATCCCATCGCAGACTTATCGAAAATTGTGTGGTGTTTATGGTGATCAGTATCGAGTGAATGCCACTGCCAGAAATGGCTCCCTCGTTTTTCCACCGGTAATTTTGATGTGAGAGACGAACCTCCCACAAACCGGTGAAATCCTTGGATAAGTCTATGGAAAAAAAAATGGAGCAGATCGACACATTTCATCTGGAGGACATCCCTCAGAAACTACATTTTAAAATTAAGGTTAATTATTATTAAATGATTTTAGTTGGGGTTCGTTTAAGGTAGATCCAAAAAAACAAATGTTGACGTAAAAACAACAATGTTCCATCATGCATTTAGAACCCTTAGGAGAGATGCCCTTATCTCTTATCAGTAATCTGACCCTTATCACTAATCAGAGTTAGGCTTAAGCGATCTGACTCGTACTCTGACTGGCTGACACTAACCAGGGATACCTTTTATAGAAAAGTAAGGATGCCACGGACATTTTCAGAGGATTGATGTGTGAAAAATCGGGGAATGTGTGTGTAGAGTTTTGGTGCTTTCTTTTGTTATTAATTGCTTCCTGTTTGCATTTCTAAGATAACACTGCACAACAAAAAAATATTTTTTTAATGTTTCCTACTCTAATTTAGTCTATTTCTACTAATTTTGGGGTGATAAAAACAAAAATAACATTGAAAAAATTTTATTAGCTCTGGTTTTTGAGATATACAGCACTTAATCTTAAAGAGTAGTTATACTATACGTGAAAAGTGAAAGTACAAAAAACAATATTTTTATGTTTCTTTTAGAATATTTTAAGTACAAAATTGAATTAAAAAAAACATTATTCTTAGTGTTTTGACAAATAAAAGAGGTTTGTACCACCAAATTTCAATTAAGTCAATCCGATGTATTGTAAGATCGCTGTCGTTTAGCTTGTCTTTTATAAAACACTTCTGGAGCATCCTGTACTGAGCTGTCTGTACTGAGATATTTTCACATCATGTTTTAGAAGATTCCACTGTTGTAGTCTTGACCCTAACAGCTCAGCCTTTTCCTTAGACAAGCCAAGATCTCTTATAAGGTCACTCAACTCTGCTTGACTAATTCTGTGCGGATCACTAGACCTATCGCTTACATCAAAATCAGGGTCATAGGATGTAGAAGGATGGGTTGCTTCTTGTAAACAGACTTCATCACTTTCCTCTAAAATTTCATAGTTTTGGGGTGGAGAAGGGACTGGCAAATTGTCTGAGTGTGGTACAGGCCGAAGAGCAGATGGGAGATTAGGGTATTTCACCGTTCCTCTTTTCTTCATAGATAAACCTTGCTTAATGGGAGGAGTTAAGCAGAAATAACAGTCGTCTGTATGATTGGTAGGCTCACGCCAAACCATAGGTACTGCAAAAGCCATTGCCCGCTTGTTATTTTTCAGCCACTCTCGCAATATGACGGAACAAGAATTACAACATATATGAGGAGCCCATGATTTATCTTGGTCCCCAACTTTTACACCAAAATAATGTTCATAGGCAGTCTTAATGATAGGTGACATTTTACGTTTCTGAGCCTTAAATGTTATTTCACCACATATATAGCAAAAGCTATCGACAGAATTCACACACTTTCGAGGCATTTCAGATCAGCACTTAAATTAATTTAAAAATCAACTTCACACGATAATTTCAATAGCAACCACGTGCGTACAATTGACAAACTCGCAAAGGTTATGTTTACTACTTATGAACAGCTGATGAGAGGGGTGTTATGTAAACAAACATGTGTACCAACTGTTGGTGATGAAATATTTCATTTGTTGAAAACTCAATATATATATAATAGAATGATACTATGTCTTGAAAACAAGAGCTAATATATAATTTTTATGGTCATTTTCGGTTTTAACACGTGGAAATACATTAAAATCAGCTAATTTCAACCCCGAAACAAAAACTTTGTTGTTCAGTGTAATCCATTTTGTAGTTTCTACCGACCTTATCCCTTGCTATTGGACCTCCATGAATATATTTTGTGTACGGATTGCCTTCGCTAATTGTCATGCAATTATATTTTCTAATCGGCCGTTGGTGAAGGATTCTTTTTGTGATATTTTACATTAATAATTGTATGGTTGGAGGTTGGTTGGCCGTCAAGTGTCCTGCTGAAGAAATAAATCAGAGTTTTGGTCAGGATCAGTAAAATAAAATGCTCCAAAATTATTGGGTCGCTCAGTATAAATCTGCACTCTGAGGTGTGACCATAAACCTCCCTCGGAGATCTCTCCAGACATCACTATCCTCCTGATGATGACTTCCAAGTTAAGTCGAAACCTTGCCATAAATAAAATCATTGCACAATAATTTGGAAGTATTTTATTTTATTTTTTATCCTGGCAGTAACCCTGACTAATTTCTCCTGATTAATAATTGTACATACACAAGCCCCACATTGCTTTGACGATTGGACTGTAATGGTTGCTAATTATACGTTTTTCTCTATAATAATATGTAAATATTTACAAAATAGTAATTTGTATTTCTAGTAATCTTTTAAATAACATGAATGTCAAAATTTATATCTTTGCGTAACCTGAGTATTTGACTAAAAAACTAAGTATATCAATAAATGGTTTTTAATTCATGCTCTTTCTTTTTTAATATAATATAGGGTAACTTGATTTCTTTCTTGTAAGAAATAAATTAATAAAAATTGTAATATTGATTATGGGGCTGGCAGTCAATCCTATTAGTCCCTTAGTCAATAAATGCCCACATTACTCTAACCCATTTTTTTATATTCCATTTCGTGTTATTATTGCCCTTCCATTTGAGACATACAAGCAAGAGTTACATTGCAATAAGTTGTATATTGTATTAACCATGCCTCTATTATGGCACTGATGTAGGCACATTTGTACATATTTTAAAATAAAAACTCATTTATGTATTTTCTTCTATAAAATGAGTTGTTTTATGAACTTTCATGATTTTTTTTTTCTTTCATTTCTTTAAATTAGTGCTATTTTTTTTTTTAAATTGTGCTATTTTAGTTTATTTTTTAATAAATCTACAGTAACTTTTCCCCAAGTAAAAATAATTAGGATAAATAATGTATTACCTATAATTATTTATTTTATATTTTTAGGAAAATATAAAATAGTTTTTATTTCAAAATAAAGTAGTGAGATAATATTGAACTATCTGCAGTATTTTTTACTCAAAACTTATAAATTTTTCATTATTTACATACATAGTTCAAAGAAACTTTTACAGATTATATGTATTAAATATTAAATAAGTACTACACTGAAGGTGGGTGAAAAAACTGAGAAGTGGTCACTTTTTTCTCTTAAAGCAGAGAGCTTTCGAGGCTGATACCTCATCCTCAGTGTTCTAAGTTATACTTCATCAAAAGCTTCATCTCGACTTATGATGAGGTATAACTTAGGTATAGCTTAGAACACTGAGGATGAGGCATTAGCCTCGAAAGCGCTCTGCTTAAAGTGAAACAGAAGTTCACAGGAACCCTCTCCATGGACTGTGGAGGTTCCTGAACACTTCTCAATTATTTTCATCCACGTTTGATTGAGAACCCACCCAGCTAGCTATTATGTAGAAAGGAACATTGTTTAATGTGAAGTCACCTGAAACTACAGTAAGTCTGCAATGAATTTTTAAATTTCAAGTTAAATTTACGATGTCATGTGAATGTTACGTTCGCGGTAGAGCATTGGGTATTTTGTTAGATGTTTTTTGTTGGGGTTCGGTCAAGGTAGATCCACAAAAATATACAAATTTTAAAAAAAGTGTATTTTTTTAATTATCTGCCAACAAAACGTTCTTCTGGACTGATGAAATACAATGTCAGTTTAATAAAAGTTGTTTTTCATTTTTATTTATATTTTTATTCATATGACATAGAATTTCAACAGTCCTGAAGATGGCTTATAATGCATTTCGAAACGTTGGCAGATATATTTAAAAATACTTTTTTTTTAAATTTGTATCTTTTTGTAAATATACCTTGACCGAACCCCTACAAAAACATCTACTAATAATATCTGCTGTAAAAAAAAAAAAAAAAAAAAAAAAAAAAAAAACTCCATTTTATCTATTTTAGTTACTGTTGAATGATGATACCATGTTATATTATATGATACTGATGTCACATCTAATGACTGACTGACAACTTGATATCTCTCGACTGGTGATGACCATATCTTACAGTATCGGTTGGTGTTACCTTTAACATGTCTATCGGCTGTTAATCTGATGATGCATATCCTAGCGAGTAGTTAATCCAATCCAATCCTTTATCTGAATGCGGCCGGTTGGAATAGCAGACTTTCCAAACGGCCACCAGATAACTAAAAGAGACACTCAACGAATTCAAATTGAGTAAATTGGCGGCCCTCTGCTAGGATTTACCTGAATCCTCTATCGCGTCGAAAGAACTCACTAATACCTAGAGTGGTTTCATTGTTCGAATCCTTTCAGTTACATTTCATCCTCTGAGCTATTGAAAAACCCCGACAAACAATCAGAGATCCGACAGATTGTATAATCCCACAGCTCTTTTTGTGTTATATATGAGTAATTATGGATATTAAATATTTCTTTTAATGAAAGTCAAATCCTTTTTCTGATAATAGATAAATGTGCTATAACATATTATTTATAATTTTATATATTTTGGTTCGTTCTAGAAATAATTTTACTTTTATCGATAACTCATCGTAAATTCATCGCTTTCCAAGTTACGTGATGTGAGCTTCGTACAAAGTTCCTTCCTTATTATATTCCGTTTCCGTCTTCCAGATTCATCAACCACGGATAATTATACTTCTTCTACACAACAAATACACAAATTTATTAACCAAATGCTCGCTGCCTTCTATATTTGTAGGTAATATACCAACACGCCCTGAAAACCAAAATACTACACCAAAATGATATACGTCTGGATCCAGTGCGATTTCTCTAACATACCCTATTTCTTACTTACTATATACATGGGTATGCGAAAGGAAGTCAAACTATTTCCAATATATATATATA
>KZ808426.1:62187-82785 GCA_000696205.2 Oncopeltus fasciatus | reverse complement strand
CAATGCCTTCCCTAGTGAAGTAATTCTGATAAACTGGGCAAACCTCTATGATGTGCTGGATTGTTAGGTGAACTTGGCAGGTATTACACTTAGGCGGCAGATCTTTGTTAATTAGGTGTATATGAGTAAGGTTCGTGTGACCTATCCGCATACGGGTCAGTATTACCTCTTCTCTTCTATTCCCACGGATGGAGGTGTTCCATTCTTTTGTGGTGTTTTTTATACTCCGCAGTTTGTTGTGTGCTGGTTCTAGCATCCATGCATTTTCCCAGTCTTGGAGTGCCATTTTCCTTAGCCAGTTTTTAAAATTTCAATGATTATTTACGTATGTAATTATTAAAAATAACTTCTTTCTATTGTTACATTTTTAAAAATCGATTCCTTCTTTATTTTCTTAATTTTGAATTGTTTCTTTCAGGTGAGGGTGACCACTGTTTCTTTGTAGCAGCTTTACCTTGTTTAAATTATACAACCCGAGGTAAAAGGTGAGTTATTGACATTAACTTTCGAAAAATGAGTGTGTGTGTATGTGTTTGTGCGGGCTCTAGAATCCGTAATTTATCCGAGTTCGTTAAAGGCTGATATTGGTTGAATGGAAGGGTAGTTCAGATGGGACCAAAATTTAACTTCTATACACGAAAAAAGTGTATAAACTCAAATTGCTGTAAAATGTGATTTTATAACATTTACATTCTATAACATTAACAAAAAAAAATTTTAAGAAATGTATATAAAAATGCAGGTTCGAGTGTTGGGTAGGCCTTCTTATTTTTGAAATATATTTTTAAAAATCTAGTATTTAGACTTTTTTTATTTGAATAGGATTAGGAAAAAGGGGGTTTAGAGGTAAAACTGGTTTCTTAGAGATACTAAAAACTTTATAGGACATAATATGTGTAAAATATCATATTCTGACACTCATACTTATTAACATTATTTACGAAAAACACTTGTTATGAAAAAAATTATTAACAAATGTCACTGCGATGGCTAAGCCCTTCCAGTCTTGAATAAACTTTACTGATCATATTTATATTACNAAGCTGTTTAAATGACTCTCGTCATTAAATTTTAAATTTTAATTTTATAAATATAAATTTTCTTGTGGTATTTAATCCCACGTAAATTTTAACAGTTTTTAGTGCAAGGGAACACAATAAAAAATCTAACACCTAGGACACGAACCTGGATCTCCTGCTATCCGGGCCTGGTATGCTGACCATATATATATTGTTCTCCACCGCCATTCTCGATCATATATTATATAATATATATTGTTCTCTTCGACTTGCAAATTACATTCCCTCATTTACACTTATTTATTTCCATCTTTAATGGAGTATGTAAATCTGCTTAGATTAAGCAGGTATTGCATAATGAAGATTTTTTTAAAACATGCTAACTAAAAACCCACACTTAATACTGTTACCCTTTCCAGTCATGGTTGGAGTGGCAATCAATTGGTAGTCAACCTATTCTTAACATCTATAGCACTGGGTAAGCTTTAATTTAATTTAATAATATTTCTCCCCAAAAAACTTTTCAATTTGAAAACTATAAGATCCCTTAAAAAATGTTTAAAATGTTATGCATTTTTATTAGTATTTTGCGGTGCTGTTAACGATGGTTCTGCGATTATTCATAAATATATACATTGGCATGTATTTGAGTGTGTGTGTAATCTGACTCATGGGGGCTATCAGATTATGTCGTTTGATGTCAACTTTGCTCACTAACATGTACATGGATCAAAAATTACTTTTCTTGTATTCGTGAATTCTATGTCCACTGACAACTGATGTAACGACGTCAACCAGCCCCCACAGTTTGCTCGTTTCGTTTTACTATAATTTTATTATTAATACTCACACGAATTTAACAATATTCCTTTACCACATTCAAATTCCGTTCGTTACCTCGGGTTCCATCTTGACTCACGACTTACATGGGGCGACCATACCAAATTTTTTATTTTTATTTTATTATTACATTTTGTTAAATTAAAACATTTTGTTATTTGATCACCACAATGAATTTTAAAAAATGACATTCAATGTCAATCACATGAGGAGAGAAGGTGACCTATGATACCACTCTCAAAATACTAAAATTAAAAGACAAGAACTCAACCGGCGATATGGACTTCTATACATACTCACGAATAAGATCTCCAATCTTACGATAGAAAGAAACTGACGCTCTACTAAACCTTATTACGACCAATCTGGACTTACGGAGTAAAAATCTGGGGTGCCGCCAAGCCTTCCAACATCCAAAGAATTCAGTCCTTTCAATCCAAAACCCTCCGAATAATCGCAAATGCTCCCTATTACGTATCCCATTCCTCTCTTCACCACGATCTTAATATCCCTTTTGTTCAGGATCTAGTTTCTTCCCGCTTCAGCCTTTTCCTCAGTAAACTGCCATTCCATCCTAATCCACTGGCACAGACCTTGTCTTCCAACTCCAACCTCTACAACCCTCCCCGTCGACTCAGACGAAGATGGCCCAGCGACCTCCTGGGGACATAGTCTGTAAATAATTTGAGAGTGGTGTCACTGGTCACCTTCTCTCCTCATGGGATTTTTAATTAATGTCATTTATTTTTTATACTATTGATTGTAATCAATTTACAACATGTTTTTATTTATTTTTCACACGACCCTGATATTTTTCTCAGTTGGTATGAAAACACATTTAGTAAGGAATTAAAGAATACAGTCCGTATTTGCTAGTGTATGACGTCGTTTTCCAATTCCCTTTGATGCTGATAGGGTGCTCATATCATTAAATCCCTTGGAAGTTGTGACAATGTGCTCTCGCTGCGAGACTTGTCGGGGCTCTACAGCTGTGCACACAGGTGACGTGAGATAGAGCCTCAAGGCCGTACACGAACTCCCGATAAATAATATTCTATCTATTGATCTATTACTTCTGTTCAGAAAGCGTTGTCTCAGCTCTAATAGTGCTCCCACTTAAATACTGAATACAGGCACTGACGATAAAAATTCAATACACATGGCATTTTTTAAAAACCACTCATTACAAGAAGTGAGACTTCCCAGTACCACTGGCGATTAGAGTAGGAAACTAAAGTTAGAAATAGAGAGTTTTTTTTAGCGTAATGATAATTAGTTTTCTTTTAAATATTAAATTTTTATTTATTTATTACATTCTGTTAAATTAAAACATTTTGTAATTTGATCACCACAATGAATTAGGAAAAAAAAAGACATTCAATATCAATCACATGAAGAGAGAAGGTGACCAATGACACCACTTTCAAAGATTATTAGTAGATGTTCTTTTTGGGGGGTTTCGGTCAAGGCAGATCCAAAGAATGTTATTTTTTAATTAATAATTCATGAGAGGGAACAGAATAAAAAAATCTATCTGTCCTCGCCAGGAATCGAACCTGGATCTCCTGCTTTCCGGGCCTGGTATGCTGACCGTTACACCACAAGGACCAGCTAGATATCTCACTCAATTCCCTCTTCACTAGCGAGAGCCTAACTTAGGAGAAAGACGAGAACTTCGTCTTAAACTCGAAGTAGCTGACATTGTCATACATTTTGTCGGCTCTCGTCATTTACTTTATTAAATTTTAATTTTTAAATATTTTATTTTGGTTGTGGTTTTTTATCCCACGTAAATTATAAATAATTCATGAGAGGGAACAGAATAAAAAAATCTATCTGTCCTCGCCAGGACAGTTAATAGTTATTTTTTAATGTGTATATTTTAATTATCTGCTGATGTTTGGGCTTACATTTTAAGGGCCATAGACAAGTGATCCAGGTGACACTACGTCCCCTCTCGCCTTCATGGTAGCCCTGAAGATGGCTTATAATGTAAGCCCAAACATGAGCAGATAATTACCAATTACACATTGTTTAAATTGTATTTTTTGGATCTACCTTGGCCGAACACCAACAAAAAAAACATCTACTCAAGTTAGAAAGTATTTTTTACATGAATCTTAAGAGGATTAGGGAAAAAAAAAATGCTCATTTGGTTCCGAAAAAGAAAATTATTTTTTGAGGAGTCATCACTGTCAGAATGGATGACTAATTGCTAAGAATTGGAAAATCTGACTCAGGAAGCTCGGAAAGGAAATGAGCCCTCGAAAACTTGAAATGGGATATCCTGCTTGTTGCAATTCGTTCTCCACCGAATACAGTTTACAGTGAGAACATTCAATACTTTATTATATTAGACAATAAATGATTTTACAATAAAGCACTATTTTCTCTCAATATGGCTTCCAGAAAGAGAAATAACGTTCTCAAAGATGTATGTCCGGAGGAAAGCTGTAATTACTACAGCAGACAGGAGTTCATCCTCACCAAACTTTTTGGGCATCTGAAAACCACACCAAACATCGGAAAACATTGGTTTTCTCATAAATAAAATATATTTATTTGAACAAAGAGAATTTATAAATATTGTTTTTGATGTGGTTCTTAATCCCACAGTAATATTAAATAATAAATACAAGGGAGTAAAAAAAAAATCTAAACTGTCTCAGCCAGGACTCGAACCTGGATCTCCTGCTCTCCGGGCGGGCATGCTATACATTACACCACTGAGACTAGACAGATAAGTTATTAAATTCCCAGCACTAGTACCGAGAGTCTAAGCCTCCGAGAAAGACGAATACAAAGTCTTATGCTCGAAGAAGCTGACATTGCCTAGCAATTTATATTCGACTCTCGTTAGTTACTATTTATTTTTATGAATATTATTTTTGTTTTGGTATTTAATTCCACAGTAATTTAAAACAATAAATGCAAGGGTATAGAATAAAAAAATCTAAACTGTCTTAGCTAGGACTCGTACCTGAAAATCTCCTGCTATCCGGGCAAGAATGCCATTACACCACCGGGGATTTGAACAAAAACCAAAATTTATAATACCTTGGTGACTATTAGGGCTGCAAAAAAGCTTTAGAAAAACGAAATTACCGTAAATTATAATTTTCTAGCATTTATTACAAAAATTTAAGATTAGTTCCTCCTCAATGTATACTTTGCCTTTCACATATTTCATTTGCTTAAGTATATGAAAGAATAAAATATATATAGGAAAACAGTAGCTGCAATTTTTATTATACAATTCTTATATCTGTTTAATAACTTTTTTTTAAAGAACAAATCGCTTATAGAAAATATTAAATAATGACTCCAGAAAGATGGACGACACTCCCTCAAATAGTAGATATATTAAAATCAAGCTCTTCTCATATTGACGACTATTAAAAAAATTTCTTCTAGCAATATGATCTGTTAAATAAATTATATATATGCATAGTTTATGTATTTCCTCCGTGACATATTTATTCCTTTTTCTTTTTTTCCTTTTATTTTTTTTTTTTTACAAACGACGAAAAGTTTGCAAGAAAAGCAGAACAAAATGTTGGCTGAAATAAAAGCCGTTGGTAAATAATGTATTCTTATGAAACCTCCATGACAGATATTGAGTATTTGTACTGGATAATTTTCGTCCTTCGCCCCAGAACTTTTTTTTTTTTTTTTCATTTTATTCCAAAATATTTCACTGCAAGGAAGGCAGAAAGAAAAGCCTTCCTTTGCAGGAGACCTCCTCCTCCCTCTGTCATGCTCTGGAAAGTTAGTTAAGCAGCTCGAAATAATTCTCCATTTCAATTACAGCTATTAGTAACGGGAATGTTTCAGCCAGCCTCCTCTGACGTTACTCCAGACACCAGCTTTACTTGAAAACGTACAATGAGGATCTTCATACAATAAATGCAAGGGAATTGAATACAAAATCTTACTACCTCTGTTAGGACTCGAACCCGGATCTCCTGCTTACCGGGCTGGCATGTTACCAATTATACTACCGAGGTTAGACAGATGATTCATTATATTCCCCGCTCAAAATTAATGTGAGATGAAATATCACAAAAAATACAATATTTAAAAAAGAAATAAAAGCAAAAAAACGAGAGTATAATAAATAGCTGATAATGTTAGCTCCTTTTAGCATAAGACGATATATTCGTCTTACTTAGGGGTTTAGACACCCAGTAGAGTGTGGGTAACATAATGAATCATCTTGCTAGACTCGGTTGTGCAATTGCTAACACTCCAGCTTGGCGGGTTCGAGTCCCAACAGTTGTAATAAGATTTTTTATTCTATTCCCTTGCATTTATTGTATAAAATTAATGTGGGATTAAATACCACAACATATACAATATTTAAAAATGAGAATCTTCATTTCGTAGCGAAAGGCTTACAGGCCACAGTGTATTATACATGTTAGAATTGTTTAGAGTTCAACTACGTAAAATCAAAATTCACTAAATCAATCAGAAAAACACAAGGGCACTAATGTATTAGTGTGCTTGCAAAAAAGGAAGAAGTGAATTGACCGTTGGTCGCCAGATAGCTTGCTTCAAAGGGATGCTAAGACACTGACTTCACTATTAACAAAATAAATTATTTACATGTAAACAAATTTTGTACTAAAGGCAAATCAGCTATGTTGTCTGAGATTCCGAAGTGTATACTTAAACATGGCATGTGTTCATGCGTCACTCCTCGCCACCGTAAAAAAGAAAGCTCTAAAATCTATGTGGCTTTTCATCTGACACAAGTTTAGATCTTGTCTGTCTCGAGATTGTGTGTGTGTGAATTTGAAATCGAGGTTAATTTTTCTTTTTGCGTAATTAGTATGGTTATTTCTAACCAAATCAAACCTTCGATCAGTATGATGCGAGAGGCTCGGAAACATTGTTATGTTAGAGACATATGAAACATGCAATCTGACTAATTGTTCTAAATGTTACTTAAAACGTTTATTGTTTTTTAAAATTATAAATGATTGCCTTCTGGCGGAAATGAACTTCAGGATTGCTTATTGTAAACTCTTTCTCACATTTATCCCTTTTTGACACAAACTACCCTTTTTTAAATGTTTAATAAAATGTTAGCTAATTTTTGCCATCAGTCCGGGAAAATTTATTTCCTTCCTCATGGTCAACCTTGGTTACTATTTAGCTATATCTAGTTGATATGAAGTCCCTGGTTAAAAACATTTTCCGTTCTACCTCAGAATGGATTATGTATTACTATGGTAAAAGGTCCTCAACAAAGTACATAAATTTTTACCCCATAACTGGGATATCATGTTAACTAAAATTAACAAAAGCTGGAAGATGAAAATAATTTTTTTTTCGGAACGGAGGCAAAGATTAGTTACTTTTGTGACCGTCAACCGAAGGAATGAGTATTATATATCGTTATAAAACGCGATCATTACGGTGCAACTAATATTTTTTTGTAGCAATTAGTCCAGGAGTGCCATAAGATTACTGCACTACTGAACTAAATATCTTGCATTCAATATTAATTAAATAAAATTGTTTTTTCTTCCTCCTCTATTTCTGTAACGGCTGGTGAGCGTTTGGGCTTCACCAGCCTTAACTGACCAAATCCATTGTACGTAAGGAAACGTCAGATTGCTAGATCTGTGCCCACTGAATCCAGAATCTCAGGAGTAAATCTGATCCAGTGTAAACGCTTCCTTGATACGTTTAACCATCTAAAAGACGTTGTTGATATGGAACAATATTAAAAAGATTATTTTCTCCACTCAGAGGGTTATGAAGAGTTTAAAAGGAAATCATTTTAAGACTGATAAAACTCAGTAAGTCAAGTAACTTATATCATGTGTCTTTAAGTTAGGATAAAGTTGAGTGGTAGTTACAAAATATAATTTTAATGGGTGTGGGAACTTAAAAAGCGCATGTGAACACCTATAAAATATCTTTAGGTCCAGTTGTGTGTAGCCTGCAAGACATTTCCCGTTACGAGAAGGATCTATTCGCCACTCTCAGTGCGGGTAAGTAGAGATGATCTCAGATCGCAAGTGGGGAGCGGCGAACTCACGTATGACGTCATGCTCCTCGAGTGCGATGGCTGTCGACCGCAGGAGTCGGCGTCCCAGACTGATGGGCGCCATTACGCCAAGGAGGATCTTCTCCGCCCGAGGTTGAGTGACACGGCAGCAGCCCTTATCCGATCGCTCGCAGCGTGAAATCCGCAAAGCGCCGTTTAAAGTGTGACGCGGGGGGCGCTGGCCTGGCCAGAGAGGTCCGTCCATGTCTGCTGCTGGAGACTTCAATTCCTCCTTGCGGGCGGGTTCCTTCTGAGAGTCTGCACAGCTTCAGTATTTGTAATGTCCTTCCAGTCTGTCCATATGGAGTATGTGATTTCATGTGTAGTAAAAACTAAATGCAGGAACGGTGCAAGCTAAGTTCAAAAGGAGAGTTTGTTGACCGTAGATATTATTCTAAGATGATTTTTGTTGGGGTTCGGTCAAGGTAGATCCAAAAAAACACAAATTTAAAAAATGTATTTTTTAATAAAGGATTTTCTGCCAACGTTTCGGCTTACATTGTAAGCCATCTTCAGGGCTGTAGAAATACAATGTCATGGGATTACAGTAATATTTGAAATTAGTATAATAGAGAATTGCAATAATATAATGTGATATCAAGAGTATGAATGTAGAAAGTTATGTAAGAAAATTTAAAAGTTTTTGAAAAAGAACCAATTTGAAAAAACATGCAAACAAACAGCTTATTGACAAGAACAAAAATTGAAATATCATTAAAGCAGTAATTTGCCACACCTCACACCTACCTATCATGAAGATGAGAGAGGACGTCCTGTCCCTAAGTTCACATTTCCATGACTAAAATATAAATTTTACTTTTACACAAAGTGAGGGGGGAGCAGGTACAAGGCGGAAGGTGCAAATGGAAAGTGGCCTGTTGCAAGAGAGGGCAATAAAAAGGACAAGGGAAAAAAAGGAAGGGTATTATTGGGAATAAGTAACTTTAGAGGGTGCAAGCTAAGCTTTAGAAAAAATTTTTTTCCCAATTTTTTAATTTTTCACTTATAACAACAAATATATTGCTGATTCTAAGATGATTGTGCAATTTCATCCATATTCAAATCACCCATCTCACTAATTCATGCTGGTACATCGACGAGACTTCTGAAAAATTTCAACTGATCTTCATCTATCCTACTTTGGCATAGTTTGAACATAGTTTGAACGATTAATGCGAGGGAACAGAATAAAAAATCTAACTGTCCCAGCCAGGACACGAAGCTGGATCTCCTGCTTTCCGGCCGGTACGTTACCATTTACGCCACCAGGACAAGCCTGATAAGTTATTAAATTCCCCGCACTTGTATCGAGTCTTATGCTCAAAGGAGCTGACATTGTCAAGCTGTTTAAATGACTCTCGTCATTAAATTTTAAATTTTAATTTTATAAATATAAATTTTCTTGTGGTATTTAATCCCACGTAAATTTTAACAGTTTTTAGTGCAAGGGAACACAATAAAAAATCTAACACCTAGGACACGAACCTGGATCTCCTGCTTTCCGGGCCAGTGCGTTTTTTTATTCTGTTCCCTTGCACTAAAAATTGTTAAAATTTACGTGAGATTAAATACCACAAAAAAAAAAAAATTATCTTTGTTATTATTATTTGTCCTAATGACTTCAAAGTCCAATAAAATGAAAGTAAAATTTAAGTAATCAAATGACAACCAATTCTATTAATATTATAATTGGTAATACATAAGGGGATTGTTAACATAAAATTTGAATTATGTAAATCTCACATCATTATTCCTGAGACTATTATCCCCTTACTAGGTTTCTTTATTTATTATTTTGAGGTTTATTAATATACATATACCCCCACCCAGCCTCTTGACCTTATAGATTAGAATATTTTTAACCGCCTAATGTATGTATTCATGTCCGCGTTCTAGGTCTCTCCGAATTCTTACCTGCTTGAAGCACACAGCATAGTCGCTCTATCGCCTATCTTTGACGTTGGCTGACGTGATTCTCTTCTGGGATCTAGTATTGGTAGATGTGTTTTTTTTTGTTTTTTTTTGCATACGGGTCTAGTACTCAAATCCCCAATCCCTTCTTCCCTTCTCTGTACATTGCTAATTGTACTACAGTTTTTGGATTTTTTAAAGTTATACATCCTGACCATAAAGACAATCAGTTTGCAGCCACGCAAAGGTTTTTGTTAAATTCTTCTCGTATCCTCTTTAGGAAAATTTAAAAATACCGTCCTTTCAAAATGTATACACACATTAACATAGACACACACACGTATGATAACCACTGAAATCTAGGGAAATGAATAGAGGTGGGGGGTTTGAAGAAAACTAATTTTTTTTTTTTAAATCGTAAATATCTCTGTTATTTTAAGTTTGTGAAAAAAAAATATAGAGGTATATAAATTTATTATAGATTTATAATTTAAATCTCTATATACTGTATCAATTTTAGAAAAATTACTTATTAAGGAAGATACTTAAGAATTTAGTTCTGAAAGTTGAACACCCACCCCCTATTTTAAAATATTAAAGAAACATGGCAAAACTAATAAGTTTAGTGAAAAACATTTTTTTTTCTATATTTGTCGAAATAAGTTTTTTTTCATTAGATGATTTTAGTTGAGGTTCGGTCAAGGTAGATCCAAAAAAAAATACAAATTAAAAAATTTTTTTTTTTTATTAAGTAGATTATCTGCCAACGTTTCGGCTTACATTGTATGCCATCTTCAGGGCTGTCTATTATGAAGACGAGAGAAATATTAAACAATGTTAACTTAGGGACAGTACGTCCTCTCTCGTCTTCATGATATACAGCCCTGAAGATGGCTTACAATGTAAGCCGAAACGTTGGCAGATAATCTTTTAATTAAAACGTAAAAAATACTTTTATTTTTAAATTTGTATTTTTTTTTTTTTTTTTTGGATCTACCTTGACCTAACCCGTAGTATACAAAAATCTTATGTCAACTCACAAGTATTCTTATACAACATATTTTAGAGGATTAACTTTGATTAACAATATTAAGTATGAATTATCATGTAAATCTTACATTAGTTCCTGGAATATAACATCCATCATGGAGGAAGGATTGGCGGTAATTCGGACATGGTAGTTGGAGAATTAAAAACGCATCTGTAACCAAAAAAGTTTGTATTTTGGCCAACGTTTCTGCCTGAATTGCAAGCCTTCATCCGGGCAAATAGGATGATGGGTAGAGAGAGACTCGTGCTCAAATGTGTCTACATCATGACTGATCAAAAACATCCATCTTTCATGAGACAAGAGAAATTTGCTCAGTTGAGACAGTTCCTGCGGAAATGGGCCTATTATGGGGGGATCTATTGAGAATTGGGGAGTCCACCATGTCGAGGAAGTGTAATATGCTGGGATGTTAAGTAAGAAGAGTACTGAATCCCCTCATTGTGCGCCGCTCGGAAAGGGGTCCAGTTTGCCGGAGCCTTGACAATGCTGAGGCCAGCTGCTCCCCCCAGACATCTGCTACCTGCCCTCACCTGGCCGGTGTTGCCCTGCCACAGCTTTCCCGGATTTGAAGGAGGTCCCGTTTGACCGCGTGTACCTGGAGACTTCTCTTGCCCCACCCCAGCTGATCGGTATGCAATTGTGAAGTTTGGTCTGTCCGACAGGAATCAGAGGTTCGTCAGATCCCTTGAATTGGCGCTGGGAATGTCGGACCCTTCTTTGAGTCTTCTGACATGGAATGTCCTGGGAGCACTTTGATCCTTATTAAACAACCTACCTTGTCGTACACGAATCCCATCGTGGGAACTACGGAGGAAAAAAAAAACCCGACCCATTGCCTTAATAGGGTGGATAACGTGGCTTACATATTATAAACATAGAGTATTAAATATAGGTATGGAGTCCATTCATGGGGAAGAAATAATATATGAAAGAATACATCACTAAATTACTCTGCATCGGGTACTTCATTCGATTGAATGATAGATGGATTGTCGACTGAAGAAATTTGATCGGAAGAGAAGAATTATTAGATGATTTTAGCTGGGGTTCGGTCAAGTTCTTCACCGAACCCCCAAAAAAATCATCTAATAATAATATCTACGGTCAAAAAACTCGATATTGAAAGAGAAGAATCTGTCACAGTAACAAATGCTGGAGCTAAAAAATGACGAGCTTTTTCTGGCAACCTTAAAAGAAGACAAAGGGAGAGTTTTTTTTTTTTTTTTTTTTTTTTTTTTTCATTTTTGAACTTTCAATGAACAATTTGGAGCTCTTTATGTAGTTCCAAAACTTGAAAATGCCAATTTTCTTTCTGATAGAGCTCAATATTTTTTGTTTACATGTACTAAATTTTCCTCCATACTTTTTAATTTATATTAATTTTTAATTGAAGATATATGGGATGTTGGTTGACTGTTGTTAATCAGGAGGAGGAGACAGTCGGGGTTCGGTCAAAGGTTTATTATTAATTAAAAACAAATTGGACAACCGATATTGGCCAGCATGTCGGCTTGAATTTTAGGCCTTCTTCAGGGCTATGGGCATAATGAAGTGAAAGTAAAGCGAATTGGGTGATCTAACCAGTGGTTTCTCGAAACTTTGGCAAAAATAAAACCATATTGGTTCAATAATTTGTTTTTATTTTAAAATAAACCTTTGACCAAACCGAGTGCTTGCACCCCAGAACTCATGTGTGTTTGTTTGTGTGAACGGCCCCCACGATGGAGATGGGTAAATTAGGAAGATATTCTAACTTATTCCATTAAAGAAGTACATAAATAGTAAGTGTGGCTAACTTCATGCTCAGCACGGAGAGTAGTGAGAACACTAAGGCTGGGATTCTGACACGGGTGGGAACGAGTGAGGAAAAACTCAATTTTCTTAGTAACATTCTCAAATATAAACCTTAATAAGAACTTTCAATAAAATTTTATAGAATATAAATTTTAAGAAATACATTTTACATCTATCAAGACGAATAATTTTTTCACAGCACCAATTGAACTGCCGGAACCAATTGTATGAGGTACAGGTGGGAATTCCAGTGGCGTTTCAGGTTCCAGGTCAGAGGATGTCAGGCCACGACCCTGGAGCTGGAAGGAAGCACGGAATTACAACTAATCTAAATCCATTACTAAGTTCCATCGGGGGGAGTGGATGCGGACCAATCTCCTCTCTACGACCCACCTTCATTTTATACGCGCTCCCCCTTCCTTACTGAGGAGGGTCCACCTCACCGCAAGTGTAGCGGTTAGCATTCATTAAAGAGTTCAATTCGCCAACTAGCGTGGCCGTGAAAGCGTAGCATTCCGTCAACAATTCCTATTCCAATTTTCAATTTAAAAATTATTAGAGACATTTTATCTTCTAAATCATTCTCTCTCTCTCTCTCTCTCTCTCTCTCTCTCTCTCTCTCTCTCTCTCTCTCTCTCTCTCCTCCTTCATACCTCATCTCTCTAACCTTTTTACATTATGCCTATTCAATTTATCTCTCTCTCTCTCTCTCTCTCTCTCTCCCCAACTCTATCTCTCTATATATATTTTTCATCCTTCCTCTTCTTCCTCCTTTACTTTATTTCTCTTTACNTTCAAATTCACCAAATTACTCTGCAACGGGTACTTCATTCGATTGAATGATAGATGGATTGTCGACTGAAGAAATTTGATCGGAAGAGAAGAATTATTACATGATTTTAGTTGGGGTTCGGTCAAGGTAGAGAACCTTGACCGAACCCCAACTAAAATCATCTAATAAAAAGAAGACAATTCCCTCTCTCCTTCATGTGGGATAGAAATTTTTTGATTTTAAATGCTAGAGTTTTTCTTCCGTATAAAAGTTTTAAAGTAGTTAGTATTTTAGTATTTTGACACATGATGTGTCGAAATAGTTGGACTTAAGGCGAAGATTGATTTTTTGCCAGGCTATATTATTGATGCTATATACAAAATATAAGCTACAAAAATATTGTTTTTAACAAATTTTGCAAATTTTTGTTGTTGCAAGTATTTTGTATAAAATTTATCCACGTTTGAGGAATTTATCCAACACATTTGAGGAAAATTTATCCAATTTTATGAATTTTGAGGTTTGCTCATTTTGTAGTTTTTATGGTTGTTACCCAAGAGACTCGTTTTGGCACAAATTACTTCACACTTTTTTTAAAAAGTTTTAAGCAGCTTTTCCTTTCTGTTCTCATTCTCCATTGTCACACGAACACATGGGTTTGCCTTTTACGTCATTTGATATAGCCTAAATCTCCCACCAACCCCTTCCCCTCCAACATTCCCTGTTAATCACTTATCTCCAAAATCTTTTGCCGGCCTGAAGATATTTTTATCCCAAAATATCTTAAATCATATCCTCTCCTCATAAGACAGTCCTTTGAAATATTGAGTTTTAAATATTTATATAATTTTTAAATTTATTTAAAACTCAAACAAATTTTACTTCAAATTTATAGGACACAGGAATCAGCTAAAAACCACCATACCAAGCTTAAGTCGCTTTATTATGCTATTCAAGATACTAATTATGAGAAGGTTTTCCTGCCTCTACAGCGTCGACCAATTTTGACTCCTCTTTGACTGCATGAATCTTATGAACGTCCTCTTGCATTATTAATGCCCTCTAACTTATTAATTTTAAGCGCTTGTAATACGGCTCTCAAAGAAGTATTAATTATTTTCCATGCAATTTAGTTCTAAATGGATACTAAAAGATGCCTGGGAAAGAGAATTTGAGAATATCTCTTTTTCCTCAAAACATTTTGAAGCTTTATCGTTAGAAAATTTGATTTAACATATAACTACAATATAAGTTTACCCATAAATTATACCTATAGCTAGTATTTTTATGGTCTGGTAATCAGCTGAAGATAGTAATGGTGGATTGAAATCAGGAGTGAAATAAAATTTAAAAAGTCCTTCACGTAGGAGCTGCTTAAACCTAGCAGATATCCATATTATTTAATTAGAGGATGACGCATATAAGAATAAATGAAGAATTTTATATATTAAATAGAAGAGGACTAAAAAAAATCCACTGAAATTGATTCTAGCCTGAAAGCTCATTAACATAATATTCGTTAAAATATGTAAACATTATAAAATTAAAAATTAACCCCTATTAACGAAGATAAATTTTTTCATAACTCAAATAAGAACAAAGATACCTCGATTACAAATTTTGTCCTTTATTTAACCCCACTCCCACTGAGAAATCATCAAGCCTGCAATAATGACCACAGGAGAGCTATCGGAGTGGTGCCGCTGCCGGTGCTCTTTGGGTTGCCCCTCTTTGGGTTCTCCCTCTGCTCTTCTGCCGCCCCCTTCTCTCCATTACGGTGAAGGAATAGCCATTTCTCACCGGCATTAAGGCAATAATGACCCTAGTGGTTGATTTGCCAAAAAAAAAACAAAAAAAAAACTGAGAAATCATCTGATTTCAACCAAAAAATAATTCAGTCTAGAGTTTAGCAACATAAAGCCTGAATTTTGTATTCTGAATTTTCAAATATTATGTCTAAATAATAATGAAAATTAAATGATATCGTTTTTTTCAAATTTAAAGGTCTCAACTAACGCTAAAGTACGTTCTTAAATATTTTCCTTCTTATATATTTTAAGCATTAGAAACTCAAGAATTTCGATCATGATAGTTGAACAATTAATAACTAACTAACCAAAATAGTTATTATTTTAGCCAACGTTTCGGCCTGAATTTCAGACCTTCATTAGGGCTTAATAAGAAAGAAAAACGTACAATATAATATAGAAATATGTCTATATATGATAATCAAACAAAAGAAAATATGAAACTGTGTGTAATCGATTATATAAAATGTATGCTGGATTATATAAAACAGATCAGTCACGATGTAGACTCATTTGAGCCCGAGTCTCTTCACTCTTTCTCTTTTTCACTCTCTCTCTCTCTCCCCATCACCCTACTTGGTATTGGTATGTACACTTACGAATTTTATTAATAATTTTTTATTTCCAATATGTTCAGTATCCATTTGATATAATCGATTACACCCAATTTTATATTTTCATTCATTTTTCTTTGTTCGATTGTCATATATAGACAAGCTTCTATAATATTTTGTATGTTTCTCTTTCATATTCAGCCCTGATGGAGGCCTGAAATTGAGGCCGAAGCGTTGGCTAAAATAAAAACTATTTTGGTTACAACTTAAGTTCTTTAATTTAATATACTGTAACTTCTAATCACCTGTTGTTTTTTTTCATAACAATATTAATACCAAAGTTATTATTGATCTTTCATTTTGGCATTTTTCTGGAACCCCATTCCCTCCACACAAGTTTAGATTTCATAGAATTTGTTGGCCGAAATTGATGGGGATGAAGATATATTTCTCCAAAGTCGTTTGTTATATATTGCATTGTGAAGGGAGTAGTCTTAGTTCTGTGGCCCCGCGCGTTTTTCAAAGACGAGTCGAGCTTATCAAACTTTTTAGTCGTATCTAATCAGGAGTAGGCATTTGAAAGTGGTTCCCTCGGCACACACTGGAGCTTTACTTTGCCTGATAACGAAATCGCGGACAGTGTACAACGCCCTACAAATCTCCACTGAATGTCTCAATACGACAGTGAACCCTCCTCTTCCCTACTGTCAGTGGCGAAGGATTTGACGGTGGTCGTGTCAAAAGAGAGTCCTTAGCGGAGGAGCTGTGTAACTAAGCAGATTAAAAATAGATATGCAAGTGAGCAAATGATAGAAGTTTTTTTTTTATTTAAGTATTAACCTTCAATTCAACCACTTAGGGTCATAGAGGAAGGGGCTATCTACAGGTTGCCATCCCATTCTAAACGACTATGGCTCAGGACAAGCTTTTTATTATAAATAAAAGATTGACCTGAGCGGGATTCGAACCCGCGGCGTCAGGATTGTGAGACCCGAACGGATCCCAAGAGCTATCCCAATAGAAGTTTTAAATGAAGTTTTTTGACCGTAGAGATTATTATTATACAAGTTTGTTGGGGTTCAGTCACGTTTACTAAGGATTTTAGGTTAGATAATTTTTTTTTTTTTTGGTGAAAAGTTGTGTTGATATTTTTGAAATAATTAATATTACTTTTATAAATATTATTTATTTTGTGGTCATTAATCCCACGTAAATTTTAGATAATTTTTAGTGCAAGGGAACAGAATAAAAAATCTAACTGTCCCAGCCAGGACTCGAACCTGGATCCCCAAGTTCTTATCAGACTTGTCCCGGTAGCATAAGTGGTAAATGCACCGGCCCGGATAGCAGGGGATCCAGGTTCGAGTCCTGGCTGGGACAGTTAGATTTTTTATTCTGTTCCCTTGCACTAAAAATTATCTAATTAATATTACATTTGCACTACCTTGACCGAACTCCAACAAACTTCTCCACTAGTAAATTAAATTTTATAGAGCCTAAAAATATAATAAATGAAAAAATTAATGTAGCTGAGGTTGGCTCTAGGTTGACTGGGAAAGAGAGATGTATGGAGGCGCTCAGCCCTCGCAAGTTCATTATTAAATCTATCTTTCTTCTTATGCACCTAATGTAATAATGTTGTACGACGTAATTGACAAGCTATTACATTCTTTAAAAAAAATTCATAACCCTCATTGACACGCCTTATTGATATACGTATTAAACACCTTCTCAGTTTTAAATATGTATGTCTATGTATCGAATTGAGTCCCTAAAAAACTCGAGCATCGGTTAGCAGACACTTTTTTATTTTATTAACTTTTTATTTATCTATTACATTCTGCTAAGTAAAAACATTTTGTAATTTGATCACCACAATGAATTAAAAATGACATTCAATGTCAATCACATGAGGAGAGAAGTTGACCAATGACACCACTCTCAAAGCAGACACTCGTGGCGATGGTTTCTTTATTATGAAGATTTTGGACGCTAGATAGCGTTCAGATAAACTCATTCATAGTCCTGTGTCAAATTGCAGTTTTTGAACCTTAGATGATAGCGTTAATTGTCCAATTGAAAGTAATTAATGCGTTTTAAGCTGTTATAATTTTTCAATCTCAGCTTCAAAGTTTTTATTTAAAATAACACGAGGAAACAAAATGACTTTCTTTTTATACATAAACGTATTTCAGATATTGTAAAATGCCATGTTATTGTCATTAAACATTCGAGGAAAATACCGAAACTCACTCAGCTTTTTGCCAATTTTGTGCAAAGAATTCAATATAGTTTGTGAGAACCACAAAGCATTATATTCAAAGCACCAATAGGACATGCAAGCCCGCCAGCTTCTTTCTTCATGAGATCCTTCATCCCCTTTAACATCTGTCATTTTCTTTTTCTTCGGTAAGCCCTCCCCTCCTGTATGGCCGAGCTACCGTGGTAAGAGGCCTCTATTCAGCCTCCTTCCGACGTATGTGTTCCAGACAACCGTCTCTTTCTTCTGCGGCTCTTCTATCGCCTTCTGGTCCTTTGATAACTCTTATCAGTTGTAAATTGGCTGTCGTCTCTGGAAATTTACACTATTAGGGGTAGTTAGGGTTCTATCAAAGTTCGGTTTGAACTTCTCCCGATCCTTAAATACATCCACAATTATAATGAACTAATGAATTGTCTTCATGTTTACTATTCGTCATTCAAAAACCGTATCCGTATAATATAACATCCTCATTTTGAAAACCATTAAATACCTCAAGTAGAAGCAAATAATATTTGAACATTTAGTAAAATAAGGTGTTTAGAAATTAATCAGGCCAGGAGGAGAAAAATAAAATAATTAATAAAATTATTGGGCAATTCTTTTCTTTTATTATTGACAACGTTTCGACTTAACTTGTAAATCATCATCTGGGCGATAATGATGTATGGAGATATCCCCAATGAACGATTCTGGTCACATCGCAGATTGTAGAACTGAACGAACTAAGAGGGTTAGTGACCTCCCATAGGTGTTAATCTCCTTTGGTTATCTCTCCTCTGCTATACACGAAGGACCTCAACTCCTCCTTATACCAGAGTTCCACAGGCTGCACTATCTCAAAGAAGAGCCTTCTCTTCTCGGTCCTGTAAGACTGGTCTAGCTAACGTGAGAGAGCTTCCCTCTTACCGGACAAGTGCCAATGCCACCGCGAGGCCGGCTGCTTTACACGAAGGACCTCAACTCCTCCTAATACCAGAGTTCCACAGAGTGCACTATCTCAAAGAAGAGCCTTCTCTTCTTGGTCCTTTAAGACTGGTCTAGCTAACGCGAGAGAGCTTCCCTCTTACCGGACAAGTGCCAAAGCTACCGCGACACAGGCTGTTTTACACGAAGAACCACGGTTTTACATTGCATCCAACAGCCCGAATGAGCGTCTGAAGCCGTTAGAGGAGAGGGATTCCCGTTAAACTTTCAGGCAATTGAGAACTATTATTCTCAATGATTTAGCTGTGAGTAATCCATTTGTAAGGCCACTGGAGATTTTATATTGTTGATAGTTTCCCCCAGTCCCGATCTTTGCCGAGCATTGAACGGTGCATCTCCTCTGTGAATATTCCAGGCAGCCGGCCGAAGGGGCGGTTTTACGCCTGTGGCAGGGGGTGGAGGGAAAGAGAGAATAATCCATTTTGCCAGATCCTCGTGTTGCGGCTCCTATTACGTAAGGGTCTACAGGGAATCTATTTCTGAGACAGCCCAAGGGTTTTCCATCCTAACTCTTTTATAATTCTATTAAAGGAACGATATTTTTTTTCCTTTCCCATTGAGTATTTTTTTTTTTTTTTTTTTTTTTCATTTTTGAACTTTCAATGAACAATTTGGAGCTCTTTATGTAGTTCCAAAACTTGAAAATGCCAATTTTCTTTCTGATAGAGCTCAATATTTTTTGTTTACATGTACTAAATTTTCCTCCATACTTTTTAATTTATATTAATTTTTAATTGAAGATATATGGGATGTTGGTTGACTGTTGTTAATCAGGAGGAGGAGACAGTCGGGGTTCGGTCAAAGGTTTATTATTAATTAAAAACAAATTGGACAACCGATATTGGCCAGCATGTCGGCTTGAATTTTAGGCCTTCTTCAGGGCTATGGGCATAATGAAGTGAAAGTAAAGCGAATTGGGTGATCTAACCAGTGGTTTCTCGAAACTTTGGCAAAAATAAAACCATATTGGTTCAATAATTTGTTTTTATTTTAAAATAAACCTTTGACCAAACCGAGTGCTTGCACCCCAGAACTCATGTGTGTTTGTTTGTGTGAACGGCCCCCACGATGGAGATGGGTAAATTAGGAAGATATTCTAACTTATTCCATTAAAGAAGTACATAAATAGTAAGTGTGGCTAACTTCATGCTCAGCACGGAGAGTAGTGAGAACACTAAGGCTGGGATTCTGACACGGGTGGGAACGAGTGAGGAAAAACTCAATTTTCTTAGTAACATTCTCAAATATAAACCTTAATAAGAACTTTCAATAAAATTTTATAGAATATAAATTTTAAGAAATACATTTTACATCTATCAAGACGAATAATTTTTTCACAGCACCAATTGAACTGCCGGAACCAATTGTATGAGGTACAGGTGGGAATTCCAGTGGCGTTTCAGGTTCCAGGTCAGAGGATGTCAGGCCACGACCCTGGAGCTGGAAGGAAGCACGGAATTACAACTAATCTAAATCCATTACTAAGTTCCATCGGGGGGAGTGGATGCGGACCAATCTCCTCTCATACCAGAGTTCCACAG
>KZ808426.1:50089-61915 GCA_000696205.2 Oncopeltus fasciatus | reverse complement strand
TCTCTCTCTCTCTCTCTCTCTCTCTCTCTCTCTCTCTCTCTCTCTCTCTCTCTCTCACTCTTTTTCATTCATTCTCACTCACTCACTCTTAATTCAGAATTCTTGGTATTCCTAAGTAAAAAATAGAATAGAAATGTATTATTTATTATATTTAACTATGAAAAACACTAATCATTTTCGGGCCAACACCTATGTTAGCCACTATATTAGTATATTGTAAATATGTAATTTAAAATAGGATAATGTATATCCTTTTAACGTAAAGTTATGCATTATCTTAAGTCATATAAAAATATATTTGATAAATATAAATCACATTGAAATCACAGCAAAAATTTAGTTCTTAAATTATAAATTAAACGATTAAGAAATGAGAAACATTTTATTTAAAAAAAAAAATTTTAGTTATAATAATTAATTTTATTTAAAATTAAGGCTTGCTATGCATTTTATTAGTTTGCTCCATTATTTTTTTTTATTTTTTTTTTCAATAATTCTACAATCACTTTTAGCTCAACAAACATAAAAGAACAAAAAAATTAAAAGTGTTTTGAAAACAGGACACTCAGTCTGGAATTGCACAATGTCCTTCGTCCCTGTTATTAGAGAGAGAGAGAGAGAGAGAACCACGCTCACTATTAGAGACAAATCCCCTAGAATTTAAGTTAAGTAATTTCCCTCTGCATTTTGTTATCCACACTTAACATGGCGGGGGGGAAAGTCCTTGCTAAACATACAATGGCGCTCAAATTAATAAAACTGTTACAAAACTGTACTCGAAGAAATGCCTTGCCAATATTATATGGTTTTTAGTTTTATTTTATTTTATTTTATTTTTTGTTAAGCATTATCAGTTGTACTCTTAATTTAGAGGCTTAAATGGAGAGTTTTTGACTATAGAGATTATTAGTATAAATTTTTCAATGGGGGTTCGGTCAAGTTAGATCCAGAAAAATACTATTTAAAAAAAAATGAATTTTTTAATCATCTGACAACGTTTCGGCTTAAATTGTAAGCCATCTTCAAGGCTGTGCCCAAATGTCATTAATATAGTATCCAGGTGACACGACGTCCCCTCCCACCTTTATAATAGCCCTGAAGATGGCTTACAATGTAAGCCGAAGCGTCGGCAAAAAATAAATAATACACTTTTTTTTAAATTGTATTTTTTTAAAATCTACCTTGACTGAACCCCAACAAATTCTCGTCTAATAATCTCTACGGTCAAAAACTTTATTATTTGAAAAAATAATATATTTTCAAGAGCATGATCAACTTTTCTCTAAGGTAATTCATGAGCCAGACCTCAGAGATCTTGATTTCATACACACACTCGAAGAGCAGTCGTTTTTTCAAAACCAGTATGATCAGTCGTACTCCTGACCTCTGCTAACTTTGGAGGACCTTTTATCTCGTGTAGGTGTTCTCTCCCTTTGTCTAGCGTCACCTGTAGACTAACGGGTTTCATAAATCCGGAGTTTTTTCTTATTTTTCTATTACCCAAGGAAGTGGCAACGCAACGCTTAATCTATTATTGAAGCACTAGCACCGCGGTTCTGACAATGTGATCCTAATTTTCTCATCAACAAAGTATTACAATTAAAAGCTACCAAGTTTATTGTAATTCAGGCCGAAACGTAAATAATGCACTTTAAGAAATAATTTCGGTTTTTATCAACGCTTTGATCAAACTATCTAAATCTTCAAGTATATATTTCTATGGTGAACTACTTATCAGAATTTTATTAAAATTTAATATCCGTCATCCCAGAATATTCTACGCTCGAAGATTTCGTTAATATTTTGTAGCTTCCCCCCCCCCCCCCCCCCACTCCACAAGGAGAATTTCTAAAAGATTCTTTTGTGCCTCAAACATTGATTGAGAAATTCTGGGATCCTGTTTCGCTCTGCGGTACAACTACGAGTTAACAGTTCTCTCCGGAAACCCAGCCTGCGACTAATAATCAGCTGATCTTGACATGCAATTCCCCTAACCTCGTGCTACCCCTTGCCAGAGGCAGATCTTCGGCAACCTGGGGTTATCTCATCTTATCTTCGTAATCATACAGATTGGCTGATCTACCCCTATCGCATTTAGATATATGTGCATTAAGATATACATAGCCGAACACTCCTCATCCCATCAATGTCAGTAATAATATTTTTCCTTTACAGAAACAAACGTTCTTGAAAAATTCGCCTTGATCTTGACAACGCATCTGAAACTGCCTAATGTAAACAAATTTTTTTCCCCTGAGAAATATTATAAAATAAATATATTTTAAAATTAAATTTTATATCAATTTTATTTTATGATTTTTATTTCTAACCCTAATAATTCGAAGATATTATTACTTTAAATTTTGCCTCCCTTTACATTACCCTCCTCTTCCTCGACTGATTTCTGTCAATAATGTACTCACCCAACGGTTTGAAAAAATTAGGTTAAATACCGAGTTTCGTTGTATTATTTTGAAAACTCTGGACGTTAGAGCGCATACAGGCACACACTCACTCACACTCACACACACATGTGTATATATATATATATATATATATATATATATGTAATCAATGTAATAATATAAATGGGTACAATAGGAAAGGTCCACTATTAGAATTTGTAATCATGTACAGACCCATGGATGTGATAGGCATGTTGAAGATCTTGTCTGAGCTCCAACTGCTTCCTCTGATATTGTGCCTATGTTGGTGTTTGCGTGTGTCTACATACAGAATAAGATGCAACACTCTTGCAGTAAAATGTACTAGACGGGAAAACCGAACTCACAAAATATATTTAAAGTTTCTGGGGGACTAGTCGCCCTTCTTCAGACGCGACAGAGCAACAGTATTGAAATCAGTGCTTTCTTGCTATGTCTTGTGTATCTTTTCTCTCTGAGGGCGGCTGATTTCCCCTACAAATTCAATATTATATGTGTTTCATACATATATATATATATATATATAATAGGGCCTACATGGCCCTTTATTTAATGATTGTATTTATCATGCCAAGCTTGAAAAGAAAAATGTTTAAATAAATCCATGTGTTTTCATTGGTAATTGATAATACGAAGGTAAAGAAATGGATGGATTCTCTTTTCAGCTCTGAAGAAGCCATCACATGATGTGCGAAAGCTCGGCAAATAACAACAATTTGACACGGTCCAACCCGGAAGAAGAAACGTTAAATAAAGAAAATTTTTAAAAAATTGGGATTTGTTTTTAAATTTTTTTTAAAACTCTCTAGAATATAGTTATTTTGCCCGTGACAGTCTAGAACAAAGAAAAAAAAAACTCTTATCAGGCATCAAAACTGACCGAGATAACAAAAACAATGCAGAAAAACGGAAGAGGAAAGGAAACAAATAAATATAAGTATTTTCTTATTATTTCAGACCCAGCTTGATTCCTAGGGGGCTGCACTAATAGTTTACAAATTTGCAGATGACAACTAATGCAAAAAAAAGTCCGACCTTATTTTGAGTGCTCGTAATTATTGATTTATTTTGAATGGGAAGTACCAAGAAAATTCGCTTAGATTGTCGCATGAATCTTGAAGTTGATCCGTTTCTCAAATGGAATCCAAAACTCTTCACAACCTCTGATAATGTCACTCCTTTCGTCAATATTTGATCGTGTACTTTCCTACACACTCCGTATTTTCCTTATTCCAGTTCAATGTTTCTCACACACACTCCCCCTACATAAATCTGTGTAATTCTATATGTATATGTTCTCTTACATTTGCTATTTGTGAAATAAAGAAATCTAATTGTACAATTTTTTTTTTTTACCGGAACGCGTATGATATTTTCAATCAAAGCTGATTTCGTTCGGAGGGGGAGAGGGAATTTAGAGAGATTCCACCCCCTTCACCCCGTTGAATAAAATTAAGGGGGGGTTTTTCTTCCATTCAAACCGAATTGAATAATCGTTAATATCGTTGTTGATGGCGAACGCGCCAAGATATTCAGGCTGTCGGCCCGGTTGTAAACTAAAACACTATATTTTAGTCAATTAATAAGAGGGAATAGAATAAAAAATCTATCTGTCTCTGCTAGGGCTTGAACCTGGATCTCCTGCTTTCCGGGTGTTCTAGATAACTAATTAAATTCCCAACACACTAGCGAGAGCCTAACCTACGATAAAGACGAATACATCGTCTTATGCTCGAAGAAGCTGACATTGTCTAGCTATTTATGGAGCAAGAGATCCAGGTTCGAGTCCTGGCTGGGACAGATAGATTTTTTATTCTATTCCCTTGCGTTAATTGTTTAAAATTTACATGAGATTATTCACCACAACTAAATTAATATTTACTATATTTTAGGGCTAGTGAAGAACACAAGACGTATTCCAGAGTGATGCGTCTTGTCATAAGTGAGCAATCAAAATAAAATCGATTTACTTCCGTTTCTTCTTACATTATTTTGATGTATTAATTTCACATTACATTTTTTTGTTTTCTGCTTTTATTTATATTTTTGTTTTTATTTATTGTACATATCTCTAATTAAATTGCAAGATGTTAACTAACAGAATGTAATAAATAAAGATTTATTTATTTAAAAAAAAAAAAAAAACATTTTACATTACGTGTTTCACGAGTTTCATGACGGTAAACCAATCTAATTTTTGAGATATAATGTATAAAAGTTGAAAATCAAATAAGCCATTTTCTTTGACAATGTCTGTCTGCAATTAAACATATTTAATATGAAAGGTTATTTTCACTACCAATGAATATAGAACTATCATACCTTCTATTATCCGTCTTCATTGGTTTCTGCAAACCATTTACTGTTGGCGAGCGCTTTCAGACATCAAGAAGATGGACAATGTCCGAAAGCGCTCGCCAACAGAAGATGGTTTGCAGAAACCAATGAAGACGGATAATAGAAGGTATGATAGTTCTATATTCATTGGTTGTGAAAATAACCTTTTAGATTATTTACCTTATAAAACTGTTTAATTGAATGTGTTTTTCATGCTTTAAATTTCAATGAATTTTTTTTTCTAACTTCGGGAGGGTTCAGATGACATTTAGACCAATGAAACGTCATTTCGTTTTTGCTTCTTCGCATCGAGTAAGGATCTCTATTTTTGCTATACAGTCCACCATATAAAGCAAAAATTAAATATTTTGGAACCTTGCAAGCATTGATGAAAGGCAAACGAATTTTTAAAGCCTATCACTTTATCTCTCCAAAATTTTGGTTTTAATGCATTATAAAACTTTTTAAAAACAAAAAAAATTTTTGGTTGAACTTACCGCTTTATAAAAATACTCAACATACATCAAAAAAATTGTGAAATATTAGGTCGAGAGTCCTACCTACTTTCTTACCGGTGAGGAGAGTGCAAATCTTTGTATACTAATTGTTAAACTTTTTTGTTCTTTCTGACTATATGATCAAATTAGTCATTTACTCTTGTCTATATTCATCATTATTTCAAGTATTGCATATTTATTAGTTATATGTAGAAGACTTTATTCTTCGTGACTTGAAAACTTCTTGATCTTTAAGTAATATACTTACGTTATGCTACTCCTCCGTGACTGACTTATATTTAGTGTAGACTTATAGGTATTATCGATAGTTTACGTAGAAGCTGTACACTGTTCGTGAGGATTGGCGAGCTGAAGTCACATGCAACGACCAGCCGTCGTCTCGAGGACCAGTCAGCGTTCGTGAAAAGCTCTGTCCAGTCATTTCGCACACAATTCCTGGTCATTTCGCGCCAGCACGCAGAATAGAAGCAGCCTCTCTCTCTCTCTCGGCTCTCGGTGGCGTTTTCTAACCATGCAACCTTGGAGTCGGTCAGATTGCCCGTGACGTTCTACTATACTCCAGGCTTTTGCGTCTTCACTGCAGACAGGTCTGGCAAGTGCGGGTGGAGATCTCTACCTGTGGGAGCCCGTCCATCCCACTTGGAGGATTACGGACAGACCATTTGTACCCCTGCTTGTTCACAGTGTCGTAGAGCTTTTAATTTCCTGCTTATCGGATCGTTAGCAGGTGCTGGCTGCTGGGAAAATAAATTTATTCTTACTTAAGAATAATTAAGAATAAATATGTATACATTTTTTTATAGCTTTTAAAAAATTACTTCAGGTCATCAGTGATCTTTTCTTAGGAGACATTTAAAATGCAGTTCGTTTAAAATTTTTAAATGTCTATTTATTACTTCACAATTATTATATTATAACTCAAGCATCCGCAATTTTGAACAATGAATGAACAATTTGGCAAACCATTGGATTAATTTGCTAATTAATAATTGTAGGTTACGGAACATATGGAAAGTCGAAAATTCTTTTGCTATAGTTAAGGTAGCAAAAACATATATATAGTACACATTTAGTGTAAAATATAATTCTATAACACTAAATTTCGTTAATACAAGAATGCTTACAAAAAATATATTTTAGAATGTATTTATTTATCAATTATGATACATGTATTAATTATATTTATATACTATTATATAAAGCGATAAATTTGGGTTTCCTCTTGGAGTTCGTGAAAGGAAATAGTTTTTTAGTCTAAATTGAATGAGATAAGGGTTTGGTAGAATAACCATATTGAATAAACCTCTTTAGCTTATTTATTACTTTAAAAAGGAAATATTAAAAGAAGAAAAAAATTATCGTTCTAGGCCATGGGTGCCCAAGGGGGCACTTGTTAGGATGTGTTTGATCGTGACCCACATCTCAACAGAAAAGGTTCATAGTCAGCTCACCGTTTTCGCCGTCTGATTTTGCCCTATCAACCCCTATGTGATACCCAATAATGGCAAGTTCTTCCAAAGACCAGAATAGGAATCCTTTTCGTCATTAAAACCAGAAGCGGAAAAAGAAAAAGAAAAATGCTCTGTGTACTGAACCTAGGGACCAGGCTCAGGTGTCCATTTAATTGCTTTGATCTCGCTTGTATTATTGTGGAAAACAGAAGTCCGTCACGCAGGAGCTGTGCAAAATAAGCAGATTTCCCTCCCTATATTAAAGGTGGGAGTTAATGGCTAGCTTCATCTTACATGTTGGAATCAAAAGTAAAAAAAAAATTTAAGCTGGCGTACAAATTTCTGTACCCGTAGCTTCAGCATTTAGAGACCCGAACAAATCCCCTGAGCTACCCTGACGGGCCAACGCCCTAGTTTGATTTAAGCATTTTACGCTCTAACGTATAAATTGCATAATGGAGTCCATTTTATACATTAGTTGCACGAAATGCATATAGGGGCCGAAATCCCACCGCTAAACCGTACAAGGAATATCAATTGTCAGTCAGAAGTGCATCAAGACTACGTGCAATCAGTGTGCATTCTGTGCAGTACAACGCAGACCTTCCCCCATCCCATGTGATTAGCTCATTGTTGCCGTGAGAACCACTTAACTGCATAAGTGCATGTTTTGGTTCATTCATCTTACCCCCTTGTGTATCCCCGCTGCCTCTTTCGCTCGCCTTCTTCTTCCCTCAAGGACATTGGCCAGATATTTCCCGTCACGATAGTTTGTACTGCGACGCATTTGCAAAATCTTGTTTTAAACTCAACTGTTACAATTCAAGACAATCCATAACTTTCTTTTAAAATGTCCGTCAAGCAGGAACAAGGTGAACTAATATTTTGTACATTTGAGTGAAACTAAATGTTTTACGCCAGTAATTAAGAGGTCTTTCATGTATCATAATAGGTGTAAAATGAAATTTTCTAACTTCTATGTTTTATTATGAGATGTTTTATTGTAGGTCCAAAAAAAAATACAAATTTTAAAAAAAGCGTATTTTTTTAAATTATCTGCCGACGTTTTGGCTTACACTGTAAGCCATCTTCAAGGCTATCATGAAGACGAAAGGGGACGTCCTGTCCCTAAGTTCACATTTTCATGACTTTATGTTTTATTGTATTTTTATGAAAAACGAATTGGAGGAGAAATTTACGAATGTTTAGTGCTCTACACAGTCTCCTAAGTAGGACAGTCTAGAACCAGTGTTGGCCACTTATTTCGATTTATGCTTAGTTTACGTATTTCTGTTTTTTTTTCAATTTATTTTTATTAATTTATTCAGTTTATTCTGTACATATTGTATTTTTTATCTGCGAAGAACAACATTTCCTTATCTCCCTGTTATAGTGAAAAAACGGAATGTATTAAGCTATTGGTAACACAAATGTAAGGAAGAAATCTCGAGAGGTTTTATACCTGGGGTCCAGTCCTGATCGTGACTAGACTCCCAAAGGTTTCCGTTAACTCCTCTGGATTTAGGGGTATTACTTGAGGGAATATGAGGCAAATCGTTCTGGGAAAGGCCATTCAAGCTTGGCTCTCATCTTGTATTGCTTCAGAATGCCTTTCTGCCATAATGTTTGCATTTCCGTCAAGTTGTTCACTTTGTTACACGACTTTTTGAAAAATTCCACACTTTTACCGATCCCACTAGAAAAAAAAAAACTAAAAATACGGTCGGTTCAACACATCACACACGCACAGCATTCGTATACGCGATCTCATATGAGGAGAAGGTATCGGTCCTATTCTAAATCCCCACTGACCTTGGAGGACACGTGATTTTCTTTAAGAATTTAATCCGTTGGGTAAGTCGTTAATAGCTTACAGAACTACTGGAGTTTTCTCCGGACTGCTTGGACATTTTCCAAGCCAAAGCTACTACACTACTACAGAAGGGAGTAGTATTCAAGCATTTCGCTCGCCGAGACTAGCACACTCTGGTAGGCCACTTTAAAACTAATAGTTCAGAAAAAAATATTGAGGGGAACCAGGATTAGAAAATCCAGGACCTTTGACGTTAAGCAGAGATCCAAGGATTTCGTACGCTGTGATTAATCGAATCCCGTACATGGGATTTCTGTACAATGAGAGCTGTCATTTACCATGGGCATCTGTAAATCGAATAAATGCTTCTCTTTATTATTATTATTTTTTTTTTTTTTATACTTCTACCTTATACCGGTGTATTTGAATAAATGATATTTAAACAATAATAAATATTAAATATGTAGTAAAAATTATTCTTAAGAAGCTGTGTAAAAAAATAAAATAGAAGAACGAAATAATATAAAAACTAAGACATTTACTATTTTAGCTTATTCAAGCTACATTTGTATCAAGACGCAACTTATGTGAAATTTCAGCAGATCTTTATCGATCCTACATCGGAGAAGATATATATGTGTGTACGTTTATCGGTATAGTTCTATGTACTTTAAGGCCGTAATGTTAAAAATAATAAAATCAAATTATTCCAAATTTAAGTTTCATTTTTTAAAAATTTGACGAATATCTTAATAACTGAAACCAATGAAGAGGATAGGAGTGTAGAGAGAATTCATTCTTATTATTGATAAGAAAAACAATATATTTTATAATTAGTTGTTATTTTTTTGAGGGGGGGGGGGGGCAATGAAGGTAGATCAGAAATGTCTATTTTTTAAATTATCTGCCTATGTTTCGACTAACATTGTAAGCCATCTTCAGAGCAATCATGGAGGCGAAAGGGGACGTCTTGTCCCTAAAATCACATTTTCATGACTAAAAATGTCACCACATTCACACTTTCATGACATTTTCATGTCAGTCATAAAAATGTGTTCTTAGGGACAACACGTCCCCTCTCGCCTTCATGATAGCCCTGAAGATTGCTTACAATTTACAAGCCGAAACATTGGCAGATAATTTATAAAATAGTCATTTTTTAAAATTTGTATTTTTTTTTTTTTTGGTTCTACCTTGACCGAACCCCAACAAAAAAAAAAATTTCTTAAATCTGCTTAGTTCACGCCGAGGTGCATTTTCTCTTAGCCTCACACCCCTGTTGTCTATCTGTCATGCTCTTCCCCCTCTCTTCTCCTTTCTACTCTCGGCCCCCAATCCCATAACACTTCACAGACACTTCCCAACGCGCTTCTCCAGCCAGTCCTATTATCCTCCCGCAAATGGCCCAACAATTATCTCTTCCTCTTTCTCCTCGGCTAATGGCTGACTCTTCCTGGCAGCTCTGCAAGAATATCTACGATTCTTCCCTATTTTAAATGAAATTTAAAGGCTAAAAGAGCCTCATTGTTAGTTTTCATACTGTATGCTGTATGACCACCATTCATTTAGTGTGCTTATTATGTACTTTTAAAAGTCCGTCCCGCACAAGCTGTGATTACAGACCATAGCCTATATTTCCTTTATTTGTATAAACAAGGATATAAATAAAAGATTATGATTATTATCTATTTTGGTTTTGCAAATATGCAAGTACAATAAAATGATAAAGTGAACCTCTTAATGACTAGTGTTGGCCAACAAGGACGTGAGAGTTTGGTTGGCGGAAGGTTGGGTGGGGGGGGGGGGGGAGGAGGGTTAACCCATCTCGATTGGTTCATAAGTACATTCCTTAATATTTTATTTATTTATCACATTTTAGTGCAAGGGAACAGAATAAAAAATCTATCTATCCCAGCCAGGACACGAACCTGGATCTCCTGCTATCCGGGCCGGTGCATTTACCACTGCTACCGGGACAGGTTCGAGACCTGGCTGGGATAGTTAGATTTTTTATTCTGTTCTTGTTAAAATTTACGTGGGATTAAATACCACAAAAAAATAATATTTATAAAATTTATTTATTTTATTTTTTATGTTTTTAATGAATTGTTAAAGACCAGGAAAGCATGCGATGCGGGCAACAGACTAGTACGGAAGAAGAGGCCAATTGAAGCATTCCACCTGCATACTTTCCTCATAGGATGAAATTAGGGTATCATTGAAATCGCTATTAGATTCTTCTAGGTCTGCCTCACCCTTTCTATGAAGTTATAAAAGCAGCTCACCAGCGGCCCCCGAGTGAGTGATAAGTTAGTCTCTGCCATTGTTAGTTTCCGTGTCAAATTACTTGCTTCAGAGCGTCGGGCTGGTCGTAGCCTCTGCGGCACCGGTAATAGTTAAGTGATAAGTGACAGTAACTAACAAGTTCTTCTGAACCCTCTTTGTAAATAAGAACATTTGATAATTTGTACATGTATGTCAATTATCTGTAGGTAATTAATATTTTCTATTTTTTATTTATTAGTTAGTAAGGGCAGTAAGTTCTTATGTTATTCCTAATTAAATAATTTGGTGTAGTTATTTGTTATAATGAATTAAATTCAATTTATCTTTGTTCTTAATTATTATTGACCCGTAGCCTATAAGGGTATTTTTACATCTATTATTTTGTATTAATTTTTTAACAATCATTTCGAAGTTATTAAATGATTTTTAAATTTCTAACATTTCGTAAACCTCCCCAATTTCATCAATATATAAATTACTCTAGTATTTAGCATATAAAAGTTCAAATGACAATAACAAATCCAAGCAACATCCACACTGGAGTCGAGTCATAAGATAAAAGAGGCGAGCAAGAGGGTACGTGTGTAGCGGTACTTGAGTTGAGTGAGCTACTATTCATACCTCGCTGCAATGACCTCTATGCAGGAGCGCGGGAACTTCAAGTCAGGCAGCAATGACAGCAAGCCAGGCAGTCCCCATTTGCCCAAGCCAGTAGAAGTGTCAGTAGGGGAAACAGTTCTAATTTAGTGTCAGTGCTTTACTGGCTACTTATTCGCCCTGCTCATCACAGTGACCATGGATTCCAGGTGTAGAAAGTATTCTGTTTCCCCAAGAACTTAAAAGTCAAACTAGCACCAAATTTATATAGTCATGAGTTTAGATATTTATTTATAAAGATATAAATTTTTTTTAACCATTAAGTATCAGAAAAATTAATATTTATTTTTAAATTTAAATATTAATTTATTGTTTAATTG
>KZ808426.1:27181-48596 GCA_000696205.2 Oncopeltus fasciatus | reverse complement strand
CTGAACGATATATATATATATTATACTACCAACATGCATAGAATAAAAATACATTTATTAAACGTATAACAGTTATGGCATAATAATATTTACAAGAGTATATCTTGATTAGAGAACATCAGGGAGGACCAATGCGAACAAAATTAAAATTTTTTTATTAAACTTCACAGTAAGCTCAAATTTTTAGAACTTCTCGTGGTAGGTTTACACCTCTTCCGTAGATTTGGTAAATTTTCGGCTATTCGGTAGATAAGTTAGATTTACGAGACTCAATAGGATATTTTATGCATGTATCTATGTACGCATGCAAGTGTATATATATGTTTGTGTGTGTATGGTTTTACATGTGTGTGTGTGTGTGTGCTTCCTATCTTTTAGAAATACAGTTTGGCATGTGCGTTTGTTGTTTACTACTGTTTATTGCGTAATGTAAATTACCGTGTCTTACAGAAGCCACGGTATTTATTAGAGTAAATAAATGTAGATTAATGTATATAGTTTAAATATTTATGTTTAAAGGTTTTCCTTAGTAGTCATAGCTTTAAGAAAGATCAATGGATATTTAATGATTTTTAATTAATAATTATTTTATTGTTTTTATGTACTATTTATTTTCTAATTTATTAGAATCCTATTTTTGTTAATGATTACAATTATCTTGATCTAATTTTGTTTGTTGAAAATATCAATACACTATATGAATTTTTTCCTTTCTTTGCAGGTAATTAATGCGGAGGATAAACTGTAGTATTTATCTTGAATGACGTAAGTAATAACTTACTAAATATATTTATACTTCTAATTGATGAGGAATTTACTGCAATTTAATTATCTACGTATATTAATTACAATTTAAACTTGCGTTTCCACCTAAACCGTTTCGAATACGCACCGGATTGGTTCTTTGAATCACAACTATTATATTCATTTAAAATGTTCATATATTTCTGTTTGTATTTTGTGAAAAGCTATTTTTAATGAAGACATTTAAGAATGCAACTACGATTGGATTCTAATATCATATTTCCAATTAATGTTTCCATATTCCGAGTAATCATCGGCCTTGCATAATTTGATAAAATGTTGGATAATAATGGACAAATCACAACACACAGAACACAATGAATTACAATGTGTTTCCTGTAATTCCCATATAATGGGTAATTCTACTATTACTTTATTAGCTACTCATATAGTTATAGTCATCAAACTCGTTAATTTCTTTTAATTCTTTAAAACTATTTAAATTTTTATTATTATGATCAAGGCGCTAATTATAAAATAATGAATATCGTATCTGTCCGTCTATACTCCCTTCATAAAACAGGCTGTCTCTTGTGGAGAAGTATAGTCTATCTATAATAATCTATATTTACTTCTATATTCTTTTAACATATAGATTAAAAAGAAAACAAAACGTCTTAGCCCATCTGATTCTCTAGCGAAAATTGTCTATTTACAGGATAAACAAAAGTAAGGTAACAAAAATGATGAAACATCCCGTCAAAATGGGACAAATCCCAGGATATACCTCATGCCTATATATAGATTAGGCTATTAGAACAATTTCAAAATTTTAATTTTTAATTTACCTCATTTTAATTAATCAATCTAGCTCACAGAAAAAATAATATTTAAAGAAAATTTAAACTATCAAAATGAGGTATATGCGAAGTTGTGAGTTAATATTTAAATATTTAATAACCATGATGGGGATAAATTCGTTTTTTAACACTCTTCCTGCTTGATGAGTTTTTTTTATATATATATAAAAATTGTGTGTGCCAAAAATTATATTATGAACTAAAGCAATTTATAGTTGTCTATAGAAGTGGGACGGTCAAGTCGCACTCTTGTCAAATATTTATTGGAAGGTCGGCGGAATAAGCCGATAACGGAAATACCCGATCTTGGCCTCATTCCCTGACAGACGGGGGTAGGAGGGATTCACATCTGCTCTACATATCTCTCAGATGTGACCAGTTCTCATGTGTCAGCTGGGAAATAAATCCCAGAGAAAGGGAGCATGTTCCTGCTGGAAGAGGGGTGCTTATGGGTATTTGCCGAGGAGTCAGTTAAGATTCACTTTGTCAATGATAGTCACAGTTACGCTTTCCAGTTATTTAGATTCTTCTATAACCTGGAGTTATATTTCTATGGGATCATACTCTTTTCTTGTCGGTTGAAATATATCCTGAGAGTTCGACATTATAATGCTATTGGTATTCTTGAATTCTTTCCTCATCTGTAATGCATAGGCGAGGAGTTATCAAACTCCCATTCTTATTTGATGTATGAATGGTCCATCGTCTGCTTTCTAGAATCAGATACTCGAGATTCAGAAGATGTAAATTAAATTCAGTTCATCCTTAAACATAAGGAATTCGTTTGCTTGAGGCCAAGAAAATATTCTTTGTATCGATTACTTAATTTATTGTTTACAACCAGAATCATCCTTTTCGTTGTTATGTACTTGAAATTAGCTTTAAAAATTCCCTTTTCGTTTTTCATTTCCTTTGTGCCTTGCATTTCCTATGATTCATTTTATACTGAACGTTCCTTTGCTGGAAAACTCAACAGTGAGGTCTTTCGTGAAAACCGCCAGAATTAACTATTGCGATTTTTAGGCATGAGTTACAAGAGTTGCTAGGTTGTTAGGCATAATTTGAAAGGTTGTTAGGCGTACGTTGCTAGGTATATTTACTAGGTTGCTAGGTATAAATTGCTAGGTTGCTAGTTATAACTTATACTCAGCAAGTTATACCTAGCAGCTAATACCCTTACTGTGAGTGGACTTAGTCATAGGATAGACGTGACTCGAGTTACCAGTTCTCTCCTGTTACTTTCTTGTAATCATGAAACTTTTGGGTGACCAAAGGCCAATGCTGCCTTACTAATCTAGCTATTCACGTTGGGTGCATGACACGTCTTTTTGAACTATTTCTACTAGGTTCATCTATAATCTTCATGATCATAATCAAAAAATAGGGTCTGTTTAAAATAGCATGAGTGTATGTAAATGTATATATATATATACATATATACATACCCTCATGCTATTTTAAACAGACCCTTTTATATATACATATATATACATACACATATAATTAATAGAAAACGAAACAGCATTTTATGTGTACTGGAAGATTAAAAATAATAATACAACACGAAAAAATATTTAACAAAAGCTGAATATTTGGTAGCAGAATTTGGTGATTTTAGTTGAGGTTGTAATAAGGTGTAAAGTGATTTAATATAATTTGTTTACGAAAATCTTTTATTAAAGAAGAAATTTAAGGGATGGGCGGACCCCGACCTTTAGAGTTTAGAAAGAAAATTTGGTATTTAGGTTTCATTTAAAAAAAAAATTGAATTCCTTTTTTTTTTGCTTTTCATATCATCCGTTGCAAATGGGAATCTGAGTTTAATAGAATTCCAAATAAATTTTCTGTGCCTTATTTATTATTAATTTTATANATACTTATTAATTTTATAAATAGTATTTTTTTTTAAATAACTAATTTTTCATGTGTTTATAATCAATTACATTTATAGGAAAGTCGTATAATGAGGAAGATGTTAAAGAATAAACTAGGTGGGTTGGTCATTTTCCTCCTACCTCTCTTGTACCTCTTACAACCTAAAGTCAGCCTCGGAGGAATTAAGGTTTCTCTTCCTTGTCCATTTTTAATGTTAAGTTCGAATTCGTTATTGTCTATTATCTGTGACTATTTCTAATGAAACATGGCGAATCTGCATAATTTAAACAGCTCCAACGTGACGTACTTTTCTTTTTTTTTTAGACCTCCCATGTAACCTATTGAAGGGAGGGGTATTTACAGGAAGCCACCCTGTTCCAAATACCCATTGCACTGGCTTTTACTTCTCGGGGCGGGGCTCGAACCCGTAGTGCCAGGCATGGAAGACTTGAACGGATCTACACGGGTTTATCATAGCTGAGTGTCACCTACCTAAAACTCTGACCAAGGTGGATTGTTTTATTGAGAAATGTGTATTTTTGGTGTATTTTCGGACTAATTTTTGGCTTTAGTAGAATGGATTTCTATCTCCGTGTCCCTATTTCCCTCGTCATCAAAGATGGAGAGACTATCTAGAAATACTTAGGGCTAATAGATGCTGGAACAAGTCGAGTAGGGCTGCCTGGAGAGGCTCTCAACACGAGTGGTTTTGGAAGTGTCAGTGCTGGAACTGGGATATGCTGTAACTGTTCTCCATTGGAGAGCTACACTTCGGCACTTGCCAGCCACGTGCGGTTCTGCGGTATGTTGAGGGCTGTAGTCCCATATCCCTTCAGTCTGCCCGCCCCAGTCATACTTTCCGGCTATTGTTGCAGAAACTGAAAAACAACAAATTTTATTTTGGAGTACAGTTCCTTAATTTTTTTTTTTTTTTTTTAAAGAGTGCCGAAGCTTGAAGGACTTGGAAGACTAGAATTAATGTTGCATTGGCCGGAGATATGAGTCGTCAGAAGAAATTTTTTTTAAATTGTGGTAGTGGGTTAGGAAGCCTTTATGAGAAACATGATATTTTTTTATTCTTAGATGATTTTAGTTGGGTTCGGTCAAGGTAGATCCAAAAAACACAAATTTAAAAAAATATATTTTTTAATAAAGGATTATCTGCCAACGTTTTAAGCCATCTTCAGGGCTATCATGAAGATAAGAGAGGACATCCTGTCCCTAAGTTCACATTTCCATGACTCGCAATGTAAGCCGAAACGTTGGCAGATCCTTTATTAAAAAATACATTTTTTAAAATTTGTGTTTGTTGGATCTACCTTGACCGAACCCCAACTAAAATCATCTAAGAATAATATCTACGATCAACAAACTCTCCTTTTGGATATTTTTTTATTAATATAAAAACGTATAAAACATTCATGTTATTAATAATATAATTAGATCATCTTAATTATGAATAATATAAATTCTACATACACTGTAATCCCAAAACAATCTCTTATTTAAGACAGTAAAATAAATCAATTATTTATGATTTTCACAGCTTAAGCCCTTGTCAAAAATTGATCTTGTGGTGGTAGTCTGCTCTATCATGCACGTGGAGGGGATTCCCCGACCTCTGAGGTAGAACAGTTCGGATCTGAGGGGTGGTGGATTTTAAAAAGAATTGGCCTCTCTACTGCCTGAAGAGGCCCAGGAAGGGGATGAATGTTAAATGGGTTGGTGTACTTATTCCTGACTCAAAACGGATTAGGAAGAGGTGTGTGGTCAGGAAACAGTTCCGACTGCATCCCGCTTTCTTCGAAGACCCGTCTCCAATTAGTGCTGGGGTCATCTCAGGGGCACAGCTGAAAACAGAAGGTTCGACTTATGTTGTAGAAAATGTTGGGAACATAATTAGGGTAAAATGTAAAATATTTTTAAGTAATACGCTTAGTAAAAAAAAGTTACTAAAGAATGGAACAATTAATCGGAATTTCGTTCGCCTCCCCTAACTCTAAACTTTTCTCTCCTAATCAATCAAAAGTGCCTTAACAACCTTGCCTTATTCTAATTTCCCTTTCCAACATTTGGTATCAAACTCTTATTTATTGGTACTTGTCATAATGTTTGTACGTTTTTTATTACAAATAAATTAGTGATAGTCTATAATAATGTTATTTATCGCTGTTAGTGAGCATTTGCAAGCCATTTCCAGCCTTCTGCAATGGGATTGCTGGAAGTCTGCGGACCCCAGCCTGTTCATTAAGGCTATCCTCGGATAAGGATCGGATGTGATCGATCGAGGCTGTTAAAGGACCATTTGGATCCTCCGAAGCTGTCGACGTCTTCAAGAAGATGAATCGTTCCCGAGCGCTTAGCAATCTCTCACCCCCAGGACCTCCAGAGGGGTAATCACGTCACACCCGTCACTCTTTCGTCAGAGGAGAGGATTTCTTCTCTTTCTATTTGCTGGTTCCCATTGGGCCTGGAGGTTTCTTTTGACTTCTTCGGAAGCGAGACCATAGAGGAGAAATGTATTCCCACTGAGGAAATGTGAAGCGAATTCCTTAATATTATATGTATTTTCAAATCGGGATGAGGCAATAATATTATTTTAAATTTAAACTTTAATCATCAATTAAGATGAAGGTTAAGGTTGAGGAAAGGGGGGAACATTTCTATAATGATGATGGTCAAATTATGGCAAAAAAAATTATTATCATTAGAATAGCATATAATTGAAAAGTTTTTTTTTTATTGACTCCTTCAGAAAATAGAAGAAAAAAAAGTAAGCTATTTTATTTTATCTGAAAAATCAAAATCATAACGCTCTTCAGAATAAGTCGTTTCAAAACTAGAATCTGTTAATTTAAATTATTAATGAAACATTCTGTTCGCAGAACGCAGCACATGAAATATTTTAAAATATTTTAGCTCATCTCAATTTTCACATTTCAAGCTGTTCATATTAGTCCATGGTGCGATTTTTTAAAATAAATTTAACTGGTTTACACGGATCCTACATGAGAGATAAAAATATAGTTCTTTAATATATATACATATACATATACATATATATATACTATGCATACGATTGTTTCTGTATGTATTTATAATTAACAATTATAAATTTCAGTTCCTCAATCAAATCTCCTCTTTTCTACCCTCGCGTTCAACCAATAATCAATTCGGTTTGTTTTCATTACAAAACCTTGAACGAATTTATTCTTTCATAGATTTAATTTTTTTTTTTTTTTTGCGTTTAATCTTTTCATAGATTAAATGCATATTTTTGGTTCATATTTAAAAAAAAAGATACCGCCCAACTCTGAAAATTATAATTTTTAATATTTTTTTCTTAATAAGCGTTTTTCTGAAATATGTTATAGGACATAAAACCTATTTTGTTCTATAAATTGAGTTTGTATTGCTTATAGTAACGGAGTTTTTTAAATTTTTTAATTTTGGTCTTCCTTTAAACCCTCCCACCCCTTCCAGTATAGATTTCAGCACTCATCTACGATTAAAAATTAAAACTGTTGTCGCTAGGGCGTAAACAGAAGTTTGTGTGTGTGTGTGTGTATGTTGAATTAACACTCACTTACACGATGATTATAAAACTATAAAAAACAAAAAAAACAAAAAACAAAGTCCGTCACTCAAGAGCTGCGTAAACTAATCAAATTTCCCTTAAATCAATCAAGATGGACATAAATAAGAGTAAATAATAAATTATTTTACATGACCCTCTATACTGGTTGGAAAGATAAAGTGGGGGAATACTCAACCACCGTCGTGCTATTTATAGGGGTGATATTATAAAAAAAATATCATCCCTATAATTTAAACAAAATTGGATTAAGCACATATTGTGTTTTAGAAGCGTTTTCTTGATCATTATGTATGTTGTTCTTCCTATGAAGAAATTTCTTTTTTTTATATTTTAAACCTCATTTCAACCAAAACGAATTTATTCAACCTTTTTTAATAAAAGTCCTAATACCGAATTAGGTTTCTTAATTTAAAAAAAAAATTTGTGAGTTATGTCGTTGGTCACCTTCTCTCCTCATGTGATTGTCGTTCAATTACTACTTATTGTAATAAAATTACAAAATGTTTTTATTTTTAACAGAATGTAGTAATTAAATAAAGATTTAAAAAAAATTTTGAAATAGAAAGCCCTCTAAGGAATTAAAGTTATTCACGTCGGTACCACTGCTAAAAAATTTTAATAAATCTTACCTGATTCTATGATGATGTAGATATGCAGTCCTTTGAAATTTTAACAGTGTGTTTGTTTTTCATATTCAAAATTTTTGGGTGCGAGTCCGTGCTTGTCTGCTTGTATGTGTTGTGCATAAAAGTTTGAATGGGACATGTTTTCCAATTGGGAAGATCTATTGAAATTGTTTCAGAAGTCTCTTACATGGACACCGACGTGATATTCCTCAAGGGGGGATTTGGTAAAATAGTAGCAGAAAGCGAGAGGCGTAGTACTCTAGAAGTGGGAGGGGTGGGAGTTGTAGCGAAGGGTGAAAGGGAAGAGGGGGAGTGTGGTTGAGTGTGAGAGCGAGGGATGATATGATGACAAGTCGATAAAGGGGGCGGAAGTGGAGAGAGAGAGAGAGAGAGTGAGAGATCAACCGATTTGAAGGTCATGGTCCCCACCCCAACCACCGTACTCTTGCGTATCCAGAGACAGGCGCTGGGAATGCTTGCTTATCGCAAGCGTTCTCCAAGCTGACAGATAAGGGTAGTTCAGTATGAGTCATACATCCGCATTAAATGTATTTTTATTCAACAATTAAATAAAATTCGGAAAACCCTACTATCACGAGAATACTATCAGTACCGTGTGAAAAACTACTTAAGATTAAAATGTTAAAAAAAAAAAATGAAGTTAAATAGTATTTTTTTATTATTGTGGTATACATTTATATCACAATTAGATGCAAGGGAATAGAATAAAAAGACTCTCGAATAGTGCTGGGAATTTAATAACTTATCTGGCTCTCCCGGTGGCATAAGTGGCAAATGCACCGGCCCGGATAGCAGGGGATCCAGGTTCGAGTCCTGGCTGGGACAGTTAGATTTTTTTATTTTATTCCCTGGCATTTAAAAAATGTAATATATATTAAATTTACGTGGGAAAAAAATAGTGTTTTATTTAGTGTAAAAGATGGTTTACCATAAGAAAATTAAATATAACTATAAATTTCCTAACATTTATTTTCAGTTACGTTTTTATTACGAAAAACTCATATTTAAGAAGATATATTGCAAAATAACTACGTAATTTATTACTTTGCCTGTTGGTTAGAATTGAAGTCATTTTATTCATCTTCCTTGAAACGTGGGAAATCTTATTTTATATTCCTTCCGTGTGAAGGACATTTTCATAATTAATACGAATTGTATTTATTTTACAGCTTAATGTAAAATTAACATAAAGCAATATTAAATAGTAATATTAAAAAAAAAAAAAACACGAGGAAAAAAATTCCAACCTACCGTACCCCTCTTTAACTAAATAAAGAAGCTTAAGAGGTCGTTTATAGCCTATCATTTTTTTTTCCTCGTACGTTCTACTGAAATAAAAATATAATATTTATTTATTTGATTTCATTTCATTTCTTATTTACCACTTAATACACGTTTCTTCTTCTAATATCTATTACATTATTAAACACCTCCGAGGTGGTATTCGCGGCCTTGGTCGATGGTATCTTCCCTAGCCTAACTTTGTTTCTGGCAGTGATGGCCTAAACAGTTGATTGTCCTTATATAATAAAAACGACATAAGAAGTCGTCCATCTATTCCTGAGGATACGGAGGGGTCAGCAGGACATGGAGTCTGTGGATCTAGCCAATACGAAAAGCTTCAGCTGTTTAGCTGGTAGCACTCGATCGTAAAATATATATGAGAGAGAGAAAGGACGACTACCTATTCGGAGGGGCCTTCAGATATCGGGCCTACTTTAATAGAGCTCCCACTTGAGGGAAAGGTAGAATTCAATTTGAAATGACCTTACTTGGCCTTGTCCCCCGCTAGCCGCCAAACATATCTTACCCCTATTTTCCACACTCGGTCTGGTCGCATTTCATTGCATTGTACCTACTTTTTTACCTACCCTCGGACTTCCTAGGTTAATCGTGAGCTCTGTTAAACTCAGGAAAATATATTAATTAATATGTCCCAAGTTAAATTGGGACGCCACAAGCTCTATCTTTAGGCCTACCGGAAATGATTCTGAACTTGCGGCAAGAGAGCCTTAGAAGAAGAGCATTAAGATATATTCAAATACTCACACTCTCTGACAAGATTTTCCACAGAAAAAAATATTAAACGTGTTACTGACATCCTCCTGTCCAATGGTTTTCCTACTCACACCATTAAAAAACTTGTTAAGGAATTTTTATTTCCACTTCTCCAACTATTCCCTCCCCAAAACTTTCTGAAAATATTAAGAAATCTCTCAGAAAAACTTTTCCTGACCTTAAGCTTTCTTTTTCCACCAACAACAAATTAAAATCTATTTACACCATCCTCAAAGACCCCATTCCCCATTCCTAACAGAACTAATGACGTCTATAAAATTCCCTGTTCCACACCGAATCGCCAAGGTTCTTACATTGGACAAACAAAAAACCCGATTTCCCGCAGAATCAATAACCATAAAAATGACATAAAGATTAAACTAATAAAAACTGCCCTCACTAAACATGTTTTTCATGAAAAACACACATTTGACTTATTATTTATATGGTGACACACCAAAGTCACTTATTCCCAATAATACTCTTCCTTTTTTCCGTTGTCTTTTTTATTGCCCTCTCTTGCAACAGGCCGCTTTCCCTTTGTACCTTCCGCCTTGTACCTTCTCCCCCCACCCTTTTACCTCTCACATTGTGTAGAAGTAAAATTTATATTTTAGTCATGGAAATGTGAACTTAGGGACAGGACGTCCTCTCTCATCTTCATGATAGGTAGGTGTGGCAAATTACTGCTTTAATGTTATTTCAATTTTTTTTTTCTTGTCAATAAGCTGTTTGTTTACGTGTTTTTTTTTTCAAATTGGTTCTTTTTCAAATTGTTTTTCAAAATCTTTTAAATTTTCTTACATAGCTTTCTACATTCATACTCTTGATATCATATTATATTATTGCAATTATCTATTATATTAATTTCAATTATTATTGTATTCTCATGACATTGTATTTCTACAGCCCTGAAGATGGCTTACAATGTAAGCCGAAATGTTGGCAGATAATCCTTTATTCAAAAATACATTTTTTAAATTTGTGTTTTTTGGATCTACCTTGACCGAACTCCAACTAAAATCATCTAAGAATTAAGATATATAATATTAATATCTAAGTTTTAGGAAAAAAGTAATTTTCTCCGCTGGAATCAAATGGTCAGTTGGGCAATTCAATCTTTTTAATAATACAATCATTTATTTTAGAAATATTTTATTAATTTAAGACAAAAAAAATTTATAAATATGTAGACAAATGTTCACAAATATATAGAAACCCTTGTGCTAAATAAAGCATATTCAAAACGCTTAGAAAAGGGGCCCATTGACTCCTCTTCTGTCAATTTAGAAATTCAGGGATTAAGGAAATTATTTATTATTTTATGTGGCTAAATATATTTAGTTGTAGGATTTATATTTAAAATAAATATTTCAACTAGCAAATTTGATGATAGATAATTTGATATAGAGATTATTGATAAACCAGTAAAATGTATGGCTAAGGTAGCTGTGAGACAAATTTTTTTTTTTTTTTAGAAAGATATATTCTCCTACTTAATTATGAATATTTTCTATTTATAAAAGTTATGAATGATATCTTTTCGAGCATTCACCTTGAAACGCATCATATCAAAACTTGGCAAATCCACAGAAACTTCCGACACCATTTGAGCACGAACAGGTTTAAATTGGTATATATAAAACCCGTAGTTGTTGCTCACTTATCCCCTTTCTATATTTATATGTAAATTAAAACATAAATAAAAAAAGAAAAGTTTTTCTTGAATTACCCTCAAAAAGTCCTTCAAGCTTACTTTATACTGACCTTGATGGGGAGGGAAGTGTTGAACCACCCTAATTACTTTCTTATATATTCCTTCATCTATAAGTTTCTTTTTGATTGAGCGGTTTTTGCAGTATAGTCTATAGCAAATCAGGCGTTCTGTTCTTTTTGTCGCTAAGTATATGTTGTAGCCACGAAATAGATTTAAAAAAATACTAGTCCAAGCAAGGTAAATCATTACGTCCGACATCACTGACAGATGAGAAGAACATTTGATAGTGGTGTGGGTGACTCTTGTGGGCACTCAACCTTAAAGGTAACCTTATAGTTCAAGATTCAAGAAGAAAACTCAAGTAATGTTTCTAGAATTTTAGACAATAAGGTCATTTTCTGAAGCTCATTAGAGGCGGATGTCTATCTCATTATTTTATCCTTTGTTGGATATTTTTGTGTGTTCTCTTGTATTTTATGCTACGTACAATAATTATTTATTTTGCTGTATTTGTTTAAGATTTTTAATATGTGCTCAATTTTTACTTGTAGAATTGGTGGGCGGTATGTTCACGCCGAATCAAACTTATTAAAGGCTTTGGTTTTTTTTTTTTTTTTTTTTTTTTTTTTTTTTTTTTTTTTTAAATCTCCTTAAGAGTGACCATTTTCTGTCTAATTTGACCATTAATATTTTAATAAGCCGAGTTTAGGTTAGCTGGTGGTAAACCCTGCTCTACCTAGCCTTTACTTGCACTTACCTCCCGCGACCATAAATATGGGACGTAGTGATTTACTAATGGTCCTCGCTGTTCTTGTAAAGAGCTACATTGGCTCAGTCAGAAAAAACTCTCAAGATGCTTTTCCCCATTCTTCGAAGAGGCCGACTTCCTTGCATCTATTTGCGTCTAAGAATGAGTAGAGCTTTTTATTCATCATTTTTTTTTTTCATACTGTAAGCAGGTTTCATGACATTTGCGCTGGACTAACATTTGCTATTTCTTTAAAATTGGGGCACCAACTGTTAATGATTTCCCTAAATCTGTACTAAAGGCTTCTCCCTGAAATTGTGAAATTTAACAATATTCCCTTACCCCATTCAAATTCCGTTGGTTACCTTGGGTTCCATCTTGACTCACGACTTACATAGGGCAAACATACTAAAATTAAAAGAAATGAACTCAATCGACGATATGGACTTCTATAGAGCCTCTCGAATAAGAAATCCAATCTTACGATTGAAAACAAACTTACGCTCTACAAAACCTTATTACGACCAATCTTGAATTACGGAGTAGAAATCTGGGGTGCCTCCAAGCCTTCCAACATCCAAAGATTCCAGTCCTTTCAATCCAAAACCCTCCCAATAATCGCAAATGCTCCCTATTACGTATCCAATTCCTCCCTTCACCACGATTTTAATATTCCTTTTTTTCAGGATCTCATTTCCTCCCGCTTCACCTATTTCAACAGTAAAATGTCATAACATCCTAATCCACTAGCACAGACCTTGTCTTCCAACTCCACCCCCTTCAACCCTCCCCGTCGACTCAAACGAAGATGGCCCCGTGACCTCCTGGGGACATAATCTGTAAATAATTAGAGAGTGTCATTTATTTATTAAAAATAACTTTTATTAATGTCATTCTTTTTTTACTATTCATTGCAATCAAATTACAAAATGTTTTTATTTATTTTTAGCAGAATGTAATATGTAAATAAAGATTATAAAAAAAGTATAGGCTTCTTATCGTGAGTAACACTAATTTTTAGTATTTAAAAAAATTGAAAATGTATAAAAGAAACATATTACTAGTCTTTCTAGTTGTCTCAACTTTCCTCAGGTAGGTACATTTATATAACACTAGACCAACTCATTATAATCAAACTTAAATTTAGTTTCTTAAAAAAAAATTTAAAAAAAAGTACCTCTATGTATGTAATTTCTTACGTCTTCGCCTTCTACTCTTCATCTAATTCTTCTCTTCAAAATTGCTGTACGGATTTTAAAAATATATTAGGTTATCTTATCCCCAAATAAATACCTCCGAGAAGATAAGAAACTTATGTTCAGAATATATGAAGGTTTTGATATTAAAGTTTAGCACTTTTAGTTTCGTATGTCTAGTTTTGCATGCATAATGCAGTTAACTTAGATAACTTTAATCAAAGTTCACTTCGAAACTTTATCAAGCGAAGAAACTTTGTTGGAAATTTGTAATGATAACGTTAGAAACTTTGATGAAAATTTCGTAGAAACGTTGATAGAAACCAAATACCCAAGCGAATTTATACGTATATAACAGTTACCGTTATTAGTTGCTCCCTAAGTCCCATAAAAAAAAAATCAAGAAGTTTTCAAGTCACGAAGAATAAAGTCTTCTACATATAACTAATAAATATGCAATACTTGAAATAATGATGAATATAGACAAGAGTAAATGACTAATTTGATCATATAGTCAGAAAGAACAAAAAAGTTTAACAATTAGTATACAAAGACTTGCACTTGCCTCACCGGTAAGAAAGTAGGTAGGACTCTCGACCTAATATTTCACAATTTTTTTATGTATGTTGAGTATTTTTATATAGCGGTAAGTTCAAACAAATTTTTTTTTATTTTTTAAAAGTTTTATAATGCATTAAAACCAAAATTTTGGAGAGATAAAGTGATAGGCTTTAAAAATTCGTTTGCCTTTCATCAATGCTTGCAAGGTTCCAAAATGTTCAATTTTTGCTTTATATGGTGGACTGTATAGCAAAAATAGAGATCCTTACTCGATGCGAAGAAGAAAAAACGAAATGACGTTTCATTGGTCTAAATGTCATCTGAACCCTCCCGAAGTTTGAAAAAAAAAAAATCATTGAAATTTAAAGCATGAAAAACACATTCAATTAAACAGTTTTATAAGGTAAATAATCTAAAAGGTTATTTTCACTACCAATGAATATAGAGCTATCATACCTTCTATTATCCGTCTTCATTGGTTTCTGCAAACCATCTTCTGTCGGCGAGCGCTTTCGGACATTGTCCATCTCCGTTGCCGAATGGATGCCAGTGAACCCATGTATTCGGGCACGAGGATGGACAATGTCCGAAAGTGCTCGCCAACAGAAGATGGTTTGCAGAAACCAATGAAGACGGATAATAGAAGGTATGATAAACAGTATAATGTGTAAACTCGAATACCGAAATCGTTTCCTTCTTTTAAAACTGCCAAAGCTAGAGCGCGTGTGTGTTTGTGTGTATGTATATATACATACATAAATGACATGTAAATATGGTAGTTAAAAAATGAATAGTACAATATCCGGAATTTATTTTTCTTCCTTTGCCGTCTTAGTACAAATTTATTAGGTTAGAAATACACGTATTTTTATTTATAAATTTATAATTCAACAACAATATGATAGTAAGTTTTACATTTTTTATGGTGTTTCAGAGCTTTTAATATACAAAGCTTCAGAAAAATTGAAGCGTTAGTAATAGATTTTTTAAAGTTATTTTTGTCCTAAAAGATATCTTGTGTAAAGTTAAGTCAACCGTTTAACAAAATAACCGCTTGAGAGTAGATATCGGGCAACGATAACGGCACAGTACTCTGACGGAACAGCAAAGCTGGCAGTGAAATCAGTGGCATTGCGTTTGGTGTGAAATTATATTATATCCTCATTTTAGAGTGAGTGATAACTAGAGGCTTAAATGCAGAGGAGATGAAGCCCCTGATTGTCAAGCAAGACAGGCAGATGAGTTCAGTCACTAATAAAATGTATTTTTTAGTTAATAAATCTTTATTAATTAAATTCTGTGATTTAATGAGATATATGAGAAATATACAATAGAAAAAATATTTAAAAAAATAACAAAGTGAACATCACTGTACAGGAAGAAGGGGCTTATCGATCCCACTCCTAAAAAGGAATTAAGCAATAAATTTCTGCTTTATTTATTAAAGAAGAAAATATGCAATTAATGTGTGTTTTTAATAATAACATACTTTTCAAGTTATTCAAATTTAACTGACAGTGAGATCAGTGAAGAAGGGGAAATATTTTTCTAAAGCTATGTCACTGAACTAACGTGAATTACTTGATTTTCTCTTGGGAAGAAAGCCATCTTGATTATTCTGGGGTAGTTACACGTCATCTAAAACATTTGAAGACTGGACAAACCCCTATATATATATAAAACCTTTCGTGAAGCTGCACGGCAGTTGAGGGTCATCTTCCGTCTCGTGGAAGATAAAATTAAACAAGGCCTGTTCCACAGGCCGCTTAGCCTGCCTCGTTAACTTCCCTTCTATTTTGAAAAATGTATCGAATTTACAACTATCAAAGTAAGCAAAAGTATGTTCCTTTTGAAATTCTTTTAAAAATGTAAGCTCTCCAGTGTCCAAAATTTTTAGTATTAACTCAAGAAAACGTTTAGGTTAACTAATACTAGTTAGGTTACTAATTTAAAAAAAAAAAATTTCGATATTTTCCACTTAGTTGACACATAAAATATAAAAAAAAGATAAAATGTATGTAATAAAGACGATAATGTGTAGTTAATGAGTAAATTCTGATAGATTAAATGGTGTATACGCACAAATTAGTTACGACTAAAAATAGTTTTTCATTTAATTTTTGGGGTTCGATCAAGATTGATAAAAAAAAATACAATGCACGACTGAAGACTTAATACAAATAATTACAATGTAAGCCAAAATGTCGGCATATAATAAAAAATATACTAGAATTGCAAGGGAATAGAATAAAAAAATTTTACTACCTCAGCCGGGACTTGGATGAGGTAGTAAAAATTTTTTTAAATTCTATTCACTTGCATTTCTTGTATAATAAAAAAGTCATCTAATAATAATATCTACGATTAAAAAAAAACTCTCCATTAAAAAAAATTAACGTGGGATTAAATACCACAACTAAATTCAGTATTTAAAATAAAAAAAAATTTTTAATTCCTTTTTTTTTTTCCAACCTTGACGGAACGTACTTAAGACAGCCAATCTGCAGACTTCCTTGGAAATGTAGAGAGATAAGAAAGAGAGTGTTCTTTCCGGAGCATTGTTGTCCAAAGTCCAGGAAGCAGAAGGTTAGCTCTTTGTGTGCTTCGAACCCTCCAGAAGGAACCTATTGTCCCCCGTTCTCCAGCAATATTCGCCTTATTTCTGCCAGGCTACAGCAGGAATAGGTATAATACTTCTGACCTTGATAATTCCTATCGCATTTCGGCAAACGTTTTCTTTTCTGCACACTTAGGATTCTGGGGAAGCGCTGGGATTTTACCTTGCATCTCACCATGGCATTCTCCTCCTCCTGTTTTGTATTCGCCGGCGAGCCCTCTTATTTTTGTTTTCCTTCATGAACAAAGGGCGTGCGATTCCCGGTGTTCGCCCGATACCGTCAGTATGGAGCTGGAGAATTTTTCTACGTATAACTTCATTGGAACATTGAGAAATTCCAATGCTGTTAACCTCCGCGTTTGATGTCTTGCTATCAGCATCGTTCAGCCCCTATTGCTACTGTGCACAAAACGAATCCAACATCACGAAACTACATAGCCACACAACGAAATAACAAAATTAGATAAGCTGTATTGTCCACCCCCCAAACTTTACAATTACTTCTCAAGAATCAGATGATACCATGCATAATCATGCATTTACACAAAACCCTATTTATGTATTTTAATAAAATATAAAACTGAAGTTTTGAATTATAAACTTTTACTAAAAAATGCCTAAAACATAAAACCCTTACGCCAGAGCTGCGAAACTAAGCGAATTACTCATTATCGTAGTTAATGAATATTTGTATTTGAACTTTCCATATTAAGTAATAACCTAAATAATAAATATGGGTTCAGTTTCATTGCTGTCAGTTAAATATGGCGCTACTTTGATATTTCAGGTATTCCATGTTCCTTAAAAATGACATTCCAAATTTCATTAATAAAAACTACTTATTCCAGCCCCCAGGCTTATGTAATCCCCTCAATAATAAATCTGGGTTCAGTTTCATTGCTGTCAGTTAAATATGGCGCTACTTTGATATTTCAGGTATTCCATGTTCCTTAAAAATGACATTCCAAATTTCATTAATAAAAACTACTTATTCCAGCCCCCAGGCTTATGTAATCCCCTCAATAATAAATCTGGGTTCAGTTTCATTGCTGTCAGTTAAATATGGCGCTACTTTGATATTTCAGGTATTCCATGTTCCTTAAAAATGACATTCCAAATTTCATTAATAAAAACTACTTATTCCAGCTCCCAGGCCTATGTAATCACCTCAATAATAAATCTGGGTTCAGTTTCATTGCTGTCAGCTAAACATGGCGCTAGTTTGATATTTCAGGTATTCCATGTTCCTTAAAAATGACTTTCCATATTTCAATAATAAAAACTACTTATTCCAGCCTCCAGGCCTATGTAATAACCACAATAATAAATCTGGGTTCAGTTTCATTGCTGTCAGTTAAATATGGCGCTAGTTTGATATTTCAGGTATTCCATGTTCCTTAAAAATTACATTCCAAATTTCATTAATAAAAACTACTTATTCCAGCCCCCAGGCCTATGTAATCACCTCAATAGTAAATCTGGGTTCAGTTTCATTGCTGTCAGCTAAATATGGCGCTAGTCTGATATTTCAGGTATTCCATGTTCCTTAAAAATGTCATTCCAGATTTCATTAATTAAAACTACTTATTCCAGCCCTCAGGCCTATTGATTCAGTTTCGCTGTCTTACCCCTAAATTATGCATTTAATCAATTATAACAAAAACCTGTGTGTCTTTTATTGCTTTTACCTAAATATTATGACTTCTTTATGGAAAAAACATTATTTATTCGCTTTGGACTTTGTACGTAATCCCCCTCTACTAATGGTTTAATTTTGCTAAATAACGAACTTTGCCTTTCATTTTGAATTTAACAACAACATGCACATTTTCATTAAAAAAATCTGAAAACCTCTAATAGACCGTTGAAAGACACTCACACGTGTGCTTACATTATATATGTATGTATATATATATATCGGTGAGAGATTGCGCGCCCTACAGGCGAAACTCGCAAGATCACAGGGGGAGTGGATTGCCTTCAACGTATATATAATCACAAAGAAAAAAAAAAGTTACACCGCTCGGAAGTCACAAGCCAGATTTACCATTTCTCATTAGAGTGGGACATAAATAAGAGCAAATGGCTCAATCGATCTCGAAAGCTGTGCAGAACAATGGAGGAATAAATAATGTCGCTGAAGCTGGCTCGAGGATGGAGTATGTTCGAATAGACGTACAACCCAGTTTTTTTTTTGTCTTCAAGGAGATAGAAAAAAGAACATTGCACGCAATATTTTCTACAAATTATTTTCATAGAACTCATTTAAATCAAGATAAAGACCATTTTTCATTTAGTTATCTTTCTAAAACTCATATATTAAACAATGATTCAAAAATTTCATCTATGAACAAACGCTTCCAACAGTTTATTAATATAAACTTAAATAATATTAAAGGCTAGGGAAGTAGGTAGCGTGTTGACCTGACCTGTACGGGAAGGCGGTAATTGGAGGTTAACACCTGCTTCCTTTGTCTTGGGAAAGGAACAAGTATTACCTGGAAATCCGTATAGAACCTTCTAGACCTGCCTAGTCAGTTCCACAAAGTTATAAAAGCAGCTTGCCAGCGGCCCTTCGAGTAAGTGATAAGTAAGTCTGTATCAGTTTCCTTGGCAGATCGCGTGTTCCTGCGAACTACGGTCGGGTTGGCCGTGGGATTTGCAGTTCACAGCGAAGTGATAAGTGACAGTGCTTAACATATTATCTTGAGGCCTCTTTGTAAATTACCACATTTGAATTATTTGTACATATAAACTAATTTATTAGCTGTAAGTAATTTATAATTCTTATTTTCTTTTTATTTATGCATTAGTTACAAAGTGCAGTTGTTTTTGTTACTAGCTCTAATTANGGGGGGGGGGGGGGGGGTGTCAGAGAAAGACCATAAATTAAAGTCTTAGTCATTTAGTTATGATAAATAATGTATTGTAATGTAACTTCGAGTACGTCCTGGCAACCCTCTTATTTTCCATTTGCAACCCTTGAGACTATTCGAATTTGGTTGGAATCGCATGAGGAAAAGACGAGGTTTAGAAGGTAACCTAAATTTATAGTTGTATTATGTAATAATAATAATAATAATTATGTATTATGTATGTAAAATGTAATTTTCTTATGCTTATATTTTAAATGAATTTTAAGAAAAATGCTTGTTAAGATACAAATAGAAACTATGTAGGGTGAACCCATCCCCTACTTCTCCTATCTAGTAAATGGTTTAGTTTTCATAACTTTTACGCTTTTAACAAGGGAAATCTGCATAGATTTTTTTTTTCTGTGACGTAATTTCATTTTTCTCTTTTGGTTATTTTCAAATTAAATTTTAAAAATCTATCATAGTTTAATGAGCTATCCTAAACATCTGAAGGGTGGTTTTCTGAAAAAAAAAAATAATAAATAAATAAATCCAAATTCTCCACAGGATATACTCGAAGAACCCCATCCCGCATCTCGTGTAGTTCTGTTTATTGAACCAGGTGAGGGGGGGGGGTGGGGGGACACAGAATAGTGCGATCTCCTGCCAAAAACCTCAGCGTTCCTTGGCACGCAATCTCTGGCCACTTCCTTGTCAAATTTGTTTTAGAGACACTTTGTCCCTTCTTTAATCTCTTTTTATTTCTCTTCTTAATAGATCTCTGATTTACTTGTATTGTCGCGGGTATTATTCTTCAGGTATCACGAAGAGATGATTTCCTACACATATTTCATTAGGCAAAGTTGCAGTAGGAAATTTATTTATTAATATTTCTTTTAATTATATTAATTTAGGCTGAAATAATTATTTGATTACATATATGTAATTAATTGCCCAGTAATTAATAGAGCCTTTCCTTTTTATAATTAGATATAAACTATAAAAATTTTATAACCTATGAAAGGTCATTGTCGTTTTACATAATTAATTTATTTTATTTTACATTTGTAAACTCAGGCGAAGTTTCATATTTTTTGTTTGTTTTTTTAATTACAATGCATCAAAAACCGAGACCTTACCATCTATGCTTAAGTTTCTTTCCCCGTAAGGGTGTTCTCACTTCTACCTGAAGATAGGATATTGTTTCTTGAAAGCTGTCAGCCATATCGGAATTATCAATTTCTTTAAAACTCTTTTCTATTAATTTTTTTTTTCTCTCTCTGAATAAAGTAATAATAAACTAATAATTTTTCTCTTTTTCTTAAAAGCTTTTTCGAATTTTCGATAATTTTTTTAGCGGATTTATCAGGAAAGATTACAGTGTTATCAGTTGAAATGTTATTCTGACTAAATGAAACTTAAAACGGTTCTGAAGAACAGATAGTATACTGATTTATTCTAAAGAACAGATTCGGAGTTCGGAGTTACGAAATCTTAAACAATTTATCTTATACAGATAGCTGATAAGGGACAGATTTAGCAAAGGTAAAATTTTCATAAGAGAAAGACTGGGACTCGAAACCATTCAGGGAAATGTTCTTAAAATGGCATTTTTGAGAAAAAAAATTTAAGTGTGTGTGTGTATGTACGTGCGTGCGTGAGTGTGTGTGTTTTGTTGTGGTATTTAATCCCACGTTAATTTTATGCATGAAATGCAAGGGAACAAAACAAAAAAATCTTACTAACTTAGCCGGGACTCGAAATCCGGTCTCCTGCTTTCCGGACAGTTATGCTAACCATTACACCATCGAGGCTAGTTAGATAATTTCTTCTAATCTAAACCCCCAAGCAAGACGAATGTATCGTCTTATGCTCGAAGGAGCTAACATTGTCGGCTATTTGTTTGGCTCTCATTTTTTTTAAATCCTATATATATATA
>KZ808426.1:16528-26904 GCA_000696205.2 Oncopeltus fasciatus | reverse complement strand
TAGAAGAGAAGAGGTAATACTGACCCGTATGCGGATAGGTCACACGAACCTTACTCATATACACCTAATTAACAAAGATCTGCCGCCTAAGTGTAATACCTGCCAAGTTCACCTAACAATCCAGCACATCATAGAGGTTTGCCCAGTTTATCAGAATTACTTCACTAGGGAAGGCATTGGAAGAAATATGGCAGAGTGCCTTGGGAACAACCCCTCTACAGTGGATGGGCTGTTAAACTTTCTTAAAAAAGCAGGTATAGCCCGGAAAATCTAAATTAAAGAATGAGATATTATTTATTATTTTAGTTAATAATAATTTATTTATTGTAATTTAATAAATATATAATAGTAATATTTAAATAAAAAAAATCCATTAATTTAGGTTGTTATAGTGGTCGAAATTAGGGGGTGTTTATAGGGCGTAATAACCTAGAAGTTGATTGCCCTTCTACTACTACTACTACTACTACTACTACCTTTTACTCTTATTTATATCCATCTGACATATTTTCCACATGACAATACCCACAATCCACATGATGATGATATCCTCCCAGCTGTGGGATAGGTGTATTTCCCTCTGTGGGATACTTGAGCGGCTGACTGGTTTTCACCATCCGCCCAGATTACGTCACGCAGTGTGTGCCGATTCGTTCCGGGTAGTTGGTCACGCTTTGGGACTAACCGTGGATAATCCCGATATCGTTATGATGCAGCTCTATTATCTCACACAGATTAGCCGAGGGGTAGAAGAATGCCTCCTGTCTGGATCGCCTTCCTTGATTGGACATCCCATATTTCCCATATGGTTCATCCAGGGGTCCTGTGGACTGTCAAAAATTGTGAACCATTATTTGTGGCATATACATACAAAATGTATGGCTGCTTTAAAAGAATCTTAAGATTGGATTTTTTTTTTTAACCTGTAAACTGCCCTGCCATGAAAATGTAAACCTTTACTGTTGCGAATACTCCTTCTATTGACGTCAGAATATGTTACAGTTACTCTTCCAAGGAATCAAGATCACAGCGAGCAAGAAGTTAATCAGCGTTGTAACTTTTACTTGTCTTAAGTAGCTGTCACAGTCGCCTTTTTGTTTTGGCTAGTTGTATCAGAAAAGATCCACTTACTGGTGTACAAATTTCATTGCAAAGATTTATTGAAGTAGATCTCTCTTGCGCTCTACGGGTTAATAAATAATTGCAACAAAATAATTAATACTGGTTTATTAATAATTACTAAATATTAAAAAATAATTATCATAATTATAAATGTGACCAAACATAAATAATAAAAAAAGGCCTCAAAAACTAACATTAAAGAATCGATGGTTTAATAAATTACTTCAAGCTTAACTATAAATATTGTAGAATTATTTACAGTATTTACAATTGTTTGTTTTATTGTTGTTGTTTATTTGTTTGTTTTTTCAATTCTTATTAGGAAGTGTTGGCAATGAGGAGGTCACGCGGCCATTTCCTATTCAGGCGGCGTGTTGGGTTATTAGAATGGGTAATACTAGATAGAGTTTGGGCTAAAGGATTGGGATGCATGGAAAGGCCAGAGTGGAATTTATTAAAACGGGTTGTGATAACTTCTTTTACAAACGGGATTTCAAGGTCATTGTGGAGTAAGGAGTTGGAAACGTAATAGAGTGCATCAACTGATTGTAGAATTAAAAAAGAGTACTTAACACTTGTACTTAACTGAAACTTAACACTAACTGTCAGTGGTTAGAAAGGTTTCCAGGCTTCCAGCGAAAACCTTCCCAGGAAGTGAGCCTAGGAAGGTCCGGTCCAATCTGGCGACGAAACTAGTAACGACTGGCGACTGATTCCATCCGTCCGGTACTTGTAAATCCTCGCTCGTCCGTCTCACCACTAAACTCAGGAGCTTAACAGTAGTAAAGTTGTAGGAGTGGTGCACTTTCAAACCGGTGGATAGCAATGTTTGACGATTTGTCATTTTTTATTACTCTCAAAGAATGCTGCCACATTGCTATTTAGTCCAAGTAAATAATTAGTCTGGCAAGCAAGAGCTGTGCAATCTAATCAGATCACCAACGTATCATTGAAGATGCTTATAATTAAGAATAATGACAAAATTTTATTATAATATCGAAGCTTTCGAAGAATAAAATCGAAGAATAACGAGCATAAAAATATGTGAATCCTATGTTTTGCTCTGCACTGGCCTGTGGGATGAGCTCATCCATCGAAGTTTCATTCATAAAATTCTTCTTTAAAAAGATTTTCCGTTAAAATTTTATAGGATAAAGTTTTAAAAAAATACATTTTCAACTATTATATTATATAAAATTTTTCGTAACTCATATAACAACGAAGATTTTATGAATATAAATTTTGGCCTCCCTCTAAACTCTCTTTTGAGCATCCAATTATAGACAAAAATAAATTCTTTCATTGGCTTGCAATGTAAAGCCTAAAAACCGAATTTGGTTAAAATTAAGAGGTCCCGTCCCATTATCAAATTTACAGGATTAGGATCAGTCTATAGGGCGATCAACATCGTGGTTATTACGCCCGATTTACATTCTTATAAATTATTTTTAATATTAGTTTGTTTGTTTTTTAAATTGTACATATATTTAAAGTTATAATAGAGTTTTTGACCGTGGAAATTATCTGTAGCGAAATTTATTAGGGTACGTAAAAAACAGCAAACAAAGGCAATAAAGCGGTTATTATGGACATAACTGACTACACTAAAAAAATGCACTATTTACTTTCTGAGAGAACCAGCCCTACTGTGAACAATAGAAACCCCACGCCACTACTTATCACAAAATTTACCAGCTGTATTAAAAAATTATGTGACCTAACTCACATTGAAAAATATACATACTACAAAAAAAAAAAGACTAAACCCCCCATCAAATTCCGTACTTTGGTATATTTAATATTGTAGGCGCCATATTTTTAGTTTCTCTAATTTTTAGGTGAATATTTCCCTATGTTATATCTGATAGAACTAATTTAATAATTAAGAACAAAAAATAATTATAGTCAATTTATTATCGCAAATAATTACTCCTAATAATTGCAGTTAACTATCTCAACTACTGTCTTTAATAACTAATTCATAAATAAATAGATATAAAATATGAATTATTTACAGCTAATAAATTAGATAATATGTACAAATAAATATGCTTATGTAGAAAGAGGCCTCAAAATAATTTGTTAATCACAGTCACTTATCACTGTTACCGGACTGCAGAGGCTACGACCAGCCCGACGTTCTGCTGTTCGTGATCTGACACAGAATCTGCCACAGACGGAAACCAACTTATCACTGACTCGGGAGGCTGCTGGCGAGCTGTTTTTATAACTTCGTGGAAAGGACGAGTCAGGCCTATAAGATCGTATAAAGAATTCTAACCAACCCTACTCTTGGCCCCTTTTCGTACAGGTCTGGTCCTCATGCCACCTACTTCCCTAATCTTTAACAAAATCTTCTGCAAAATGTTCCTTTCTTTAAAAAGTTACGGAAAAATGTGATGCAAAAAACATAGAACAATATTTTATATTTATATAAATNATTTTGTATTTTCCTTTAAAAAAAAGAAAAGAAAAAAGAAAGGCGAATTCGTTATTGATAAAGTGGACGTAATTTTTATTATTGAGAAATTAAATGCGATAAATTCATTTATAGAAAAAATAAGTGTGCAGGATAAGGAGGCATTATAAAAAATTAATACTACCGTAATTAGATTATTTTTTCCATGATTTATTATTAATACGATTACTCTCCGAATAAGTGCTAAGTTGCTTATCGAAATTTGATAGTAATTCTTATTGATAGTTTTAATTTACTAGTCGTGTAAACAAAGCAGAGCCTATTTCTGTTTAATGTGGCGTTATCTCCTCTGTTCCTGTCCTCCTTGCTGGTAAACATACATTTATACAGCACATTATCGATGTATTTGTGCCCCTGTGAGTGTCGTCCAGGGCCCTTTAGAAAGTCGATATATTCTTGCCAGGATGGGTGTTCCAGAGTAAAACCTCTGTCAGGACATTGTATTCCACTTACCGAGCAGCTCTTGTGTGTGCATGCATTGACCCGAAATTGTCTCCATATGTTCGATAACATTTCGTAAAAATGCGATTTTGTATAAACGTTAGAAAATTATGTTCAAATGGAGATTTTTTTCGACCGTAGATATTATTATTAGATGTTATTTTGTTAGGGTTCGGTCAAAGTAGATCCAAAAAGCGTTTCGGCTTACATTGCTAGCCATCTTCAGGACTATCAAAAAGACGAGAGGGGATGTCGTGTCCCTAAGATTACAATAATGAAAATGTAATCTTGGAGACACGACGTCCTATCTAAAACTTGACACTCTATACTCTAAATATATAGTAATCTGTCTCTCTAGGGCTAATAAAAGGGTATGGTGAAGGCCTTCTGAAGCCGTATCAGACCACCATTTTTTAAAATATTTTTCGTTCCTTCAATAATAGTAATTTTATTGTATTATAATACTTCAATAAAAAAGTCCAAATTTTGAATACTTCAATTTGTTGTCCAATCCCCACTTATTCTATGTTCTTATTTCGCCCCAGTTGGCCTCTTGAATACTGTCTGAAAGAAAATTACTTCAAAAAGAGAGTTTTTTTGACCGTAGATATTATTATTAGAAGATTTTAGTTGGGGTTCGGTCCAGGTAGATACAAAAAAATAGAAGTTTTAAAAGAAAGTATTTTTTTTTTAAAAGATTATCTGCCAACGTTTCGGCTTACATTGTAACCCATCTTCATGGCTATCATGAAGACGAGAGAGGACGTCCTGTCCCTAAGTTCACATTTCCATGACTACCAGAGTCATGGAAAGCGGGACCAGATTAGTCATGGAAATGTAAACTTAGTGTCCCTAAGTCCTGTCCGGACGTCCTCTCTCGTCTTCATGGTAGCCCTGAAGATGGCTTACAATGTAAGCCGAAACGTTGGCAGATAATCTTTAAAAAAAAATACTTTCTTTTAAAATTTGTATTTTTTTGTATCTACTTTGACCGAACCCCAACTAAAATCATCTAATGAAATTCACTCCATTCCCTCAGATGGTATATGTGTTCTCTATCGTGCTCACGTCACCTTAGCGAGTCATATCTTGGCGCGGATTCTGTGAATGTGTCAATGCCCCTTACGTCTTTTCTTCTCTGAATGCCTCTTTTCTTTGACAATCACGTCAGAACGGACGTGCTTTTCTTGTCGTATCTAGTAAGAGCTAGACTTTTATCTTATTATATTCACTGTGTCACCGAATACTCTGGTATACCGCATTCTACTAAAAAATCACTTAGGCGCAGATACCTCAATAGGAAATGCGCGCGCATGCGCGGATGTGTGTGTGCGTGCGTGTGTGTATAAAAGTACGACCTAATTCTGTAGATAAACTTATTTTCGAAAACATTTAAATGAATTCGTTGATGAGTAAAATTGACTGAAGAGGGAGAGGGAGAGGTTTAGAGGGAAACCATATTGAAATTTCGTCTTCCTTGATTTTAGATATACGAAAAAATTTTTAGAACATAACAGCTGTCAAATATAATTTTGAGGTTCTTTTGACCAATATTTTAAAAATGTATATGTATATATATTTTTTTCCCCTTATTACAGTAACCCTGCCATAAGGGCATTTATTTACCCTATATTACATACCTAATAATTGTATTCAATGTACATGTTACATAAACAAAATTTAAACATTAAATAATTATTNAACAGAAATAAGGAATCACAAAATTTCCAACAAGGATGACTTAAAGAAAGCATTACTAGAAGAATGGGGTAAAATCTCTCCGGATTACACAAAAAAATTGGTTGAATCCATCCCAAATCGGCTTACGGAAGTAATTAGAAGTAAAGGTTTACCAACAAGATACTAGGATGTGAAGAAAAGGTTTAAATACATAGTATGTATGTAAGTGATAAGAGGTGTATCATTTTCATTTTGATGTAACTTTTAAGTAAATTTTATAATTTAACACATACTTTTTGTGTAAGTACTTAATTTCTATTTCTGTTGTTATTTATAATAATAAAGTGATTATAAGTTAATAAAAATAAATAGTGTTTTAATTTCTTTTAATAACTATGGGATTAAAATTAAGGTTGAAAATTTTTTGTTGGGTGTATCAATTTCACTTTGAGCCACTGTATATATGTATGTATGTATGGATATTTTTTTTTCTCGTAACCTTTTACTCATCCGATTTCAACCAAAATGAATTTTTTCGAGGTTTTGCAATGAAAAGCCTAAATATATGGTGTTTATATTATAAAAATATAAGCGTCTGCTCAATACTCGAAATTTATTTCCTTAGTATATATAATTGCGCTTTTATTTATTTATTTTTTTCCCCAAAAAGATAGAGCATAAATATTGTAAAATCATTCTTATTTTGTTCTATAATTTTTTTTTTCCGTATAATTCCGTAAATTAAGAATTGTTAGTATAATTTGTAGACTGTCCAATGATAGTTTTGTGAAGTTCCATTGAAAATTTTTCAAAAGCGACTTCAAAGAACTTTTCAAAATGGTTAGCTTGATTTCCCTGCGGTAAAGTTGTAAATATTGGAAGCATAAAAGGGCAGTTTATGGGCTTACGTAAAGTAGTTGAGGTTGGAATCACCGGTAGTACAAAGCCCAGTGCAAGAACAGGATTAATGCATTCGAGGACTGATCCTTGTTAACTAAAAATTGCATCAAGCCCCTTAGTCTTAAGATGTACCATCTATGGTGATCACTTTCGAGTGACTAACTGTCAGGAGAAGTACTCTTTGACAAAAATTGATTTGAGAGCTTCATCTCGAGTACCTTGGGTGTATCACAACACAAATAAGAGTAGGCGACATGTGCTTTCACAAGCACATTTTAAACCTTCTTACATTCTTATTAAATATATATTAAGTTTTTAAATATCAGATTTAATGAGCATTTTATGTAAAAATTCAATAGCAAATAAATATTAGAAAATTAATGTCTACACCTATTAAGATCAATAATTTTTTTAAAAACTCCAATTGTATTAAAGATGTTACATTTATAAATTTTGGTATAGACGAAATCCTGTAAAGATTTATAAAAATATGTCAAATTCCGAGTTTTGTTTCTTTACTAAAAAATAAGAAAAGATTGCGAGCTATATTGAAAAAACCGCTTGTAAGCGCACAGACACACACGAACACGAACACGCACACGCACCCGAACACGCACACACACACGAACACGAACACGCACACGAACACGCACACGCACACGCACGCACGCACGCACGCACGCACGCACGCACGCACGCACGCACGCACACACACACGCACGCACACACACACACACACACAAACATATATATATTTTTTTCCTGCCAGTAACCCTGCCATAAGGGCATTTATTTACTGCACATGCCATACATATTAATTGTATACAATGTACATGTTACATAAAAAAAATTAAAACATTAAATAAATATAAATATAAATTGAGTAAAAAAAAACATATTAAGGAATATATATACATATATGAACTAAGATCGGAGTAATTATCTATTTAGTTTAAGTAGTACAATACTATAATAGTATTTTAGTAAAAAATCTATCTGTCCCAGCCAGGACTCGAACCTGGATCTCCAGCTTTCCGAGCCGGTATGCTTCCATTACACCACCGAGGCGAGCCAGATAACTTATTAAATACCCAACACACTAGCGTGTTTATTCTATTCCCTCTCATCATTTGTTAAAGATTTACGTGGGATAATAAACCTCAACTAAATTAATATTTAGAGAGTCGATAAATAGCTAGACAATGTCAGCTCCTTCGAGCATCAGACGATGTATTCGTTTTTTCGTGGGTTTGGCTCTAGCTACTGTGTTGGGAATTTAATAAGTTATCTAGCTCGTCCCGGCGGTGTAATGGATTCATTCCGGCCCGGCAAGCAGAAGATCCAGGTTCTAGTCCTGGCTGGGACAGATAGATTTTTTTATTCTATTCCCTCTCATTAATTGTTTAGAATTTACGTGGGATAATAAACCACAACTAAATTAATATTTGTTTTCTTTACTATATGTGCCGCTGTTACACTAGTGGCACGAACTATGTCTCACCCTGGGAGGGAACTTAGTAACCATAGTTAAGAAAAAAGGCTGTGGAAATCGGCATTCCTATCCAGGATATTTAGCAGGCAAGACAGGCACGCTAAGCCTTGTACCTAAGCCACAGCCATATCGGCTGGCGGGATGTTAGTGTGTCCCTCCATTAAAAGGACCGGCTTAATCTGAATGTGAAAAAATGACGACCCTCTCCCACGGGAATCAGTGATATCAATGATTCTCTTATGCTTGACAACTCATCTAAGTAAACCCTTACTGGAAATCAATTGTATTCTAAGGTTACAAGGATTGGAAGCCGGACTGAAACAGCTATCCTCGGGAGATTGGGAGGTGTTAGGGAAAGGGATATAGAGAGGAAGAGGGGCATAGAGATATAGATGGAGATGGAGAGGAAGAGGTTGAGAGAGAGAAATATGCAAAATACACTTGAAAATACAAATGATTCATGTAATTAGGATCGTTGAAAAATCGTAGGTATTTTTTTGTAAGTCATAAATTACTCAAATGAAATTCTCCCATGCCCGCTAAGCCCGTCAACACACTCTGGTTATGCCGTCTACAAGTGGTTTTTCTTGGCAGCGACATTCGCGTACCAGTGATACAGATCTGTGACTGTTGAGCGCAGAGATTTCTTACGTTACTTCTTGACAGGGTGCCAGAGTCTCGGCCACTATCCTCTATTCTTCTGCTGGAAAGACATTTGCCAGAAAAGAGCAAATGACGATATTTATCTTACACGCCGAAAGCCTCACTAAGCATAAAGGGCACGACCAATAAACTTGTCTCTGGACTGACCGTGAAGGAAGTGTGATCTTTCGTCAAAGGAAGACGTGCGTTGTTACGTTCGTCAATCTCTTCCTCAAGGAAATCCCAATAAAATCTTAGAAAATCACATTTTACACCTAATATTTTTTATACATTTTTGTAATTCAAAGAACAAAGGTATTAAGATTTTAAATTTTCGTATTTCTTTAAACCTCCAGCTATGCTTCAACCGATTTCAAATGTAAATTCTTTCAATTATTTGCAATAATTGAGGCGTTCCCGTTGAAAAGGAGGTAAGTGTCAAAAAATAGCAATATTAGTTTTTTCACAGAAAAGAATCAATGCTCCAAGGCCAATTTCCCTGAAAAAGAGGTAAGTTCCTAACTGTCTTGGTTTGGCTCCAAAAAAATTCCAACAGATGGCACTCGGGGTACCGCAACCAGTTTTGGCTTTGAAAAGGAGGTAAGTGCTAACATCAACAGTAACTGTTGATGTTAGCACTTACCTCCTTTTCAACGGGAACGCCTCAATTGTAAAGCCTAAATACCAAAATTACTTTATATATTTATAAAAATAAGGTGGCCTCTAACACTCTAAATTACGTACTTAAATATTTTCCCTAAAATGCATGTTACGTAAAAATGTTATAAAGAAAAAATGACATTAAATTATGTTTTATATTTTTTTTTTCTTATACACTGCAGTAACCAAGGTTTTGGCAATTGTTCAATTTTGTCTTCCTCGGAACTCAAAGGTTTGTAAAAAGAAACTAAACAACAAATGTGGTGTGAAACCATTATAGTGAATATTTTAGAAATTTGGGAAACTAGAGCGCGTGCAGACATATGTGGGTATTTATGTAAAATTTTATTTTAGGTCTCATTTATTTTTTTTAAATGTTAAAGACGTCCCGGAGGAAATTTTTTAGGTGCATTTCCCTTAGGGAATTCTCTAAAAGGTCAAGCGATGTGAAGGGAATTATAGCCTAGTTAAACATTCAGATTATTTATTTAGCTGCATTGATAGTTCCTTCAATGCAGATAAATATTAGATCGGAAGTAAATATCCACATCGATTTAAAGTTAGGATATATTACAAATGGACTGAGATAATTTTTACCCTGGAATGTTTTTAGGGGCTCTAACAAGTTGGGGCTGAATTATTTCCTTGAGTTTTATTTTTTTATTATTTTTTATTTTTTCAGTTATGAGTTCTTTAATTCATTCCCCAAAGCAGTTAATAAAGCTGTACCTTATGGACCGTTGTCACATTGACACACACACTGAAATATACTTAGATAATTTTTAGTGCAAGGGAACAGAATAAAAAATCTAACTGTCCCAGCCAGGACTCGAACCTGGATCCCCTGCTATCCGGGCCGGTGCATTTACCACTTATGCTACCGGGACAAGTCTGATAAGTTATTAAATTCCCCGCACTAGTGTCGAGAGTCCAACCTCCGAGGCCGACGAATATATCGCT
>KZ808425.1:137833-147904 GCA_000696205.2 Oncopeltus fasciatus | reverse complement strand
TATTTTTTAGTAATTACTTCTTTTTTTCTTATATAAGGCTTATCAGTTAGGCTTTCATGGGATGTTATTAAGAGAATATGCAGAAATTCATGTAATAATCTTATACATATTATTAAATTGCAGGTATAATTTAATACTTGAATATTGTGTAAATTTATTATATTTCATATTGATAAATAACAAATTAACATCAATATGCTCATTCATTAGGTTATACCAATTTGGTGCAAATAAAAAAGAGTAAATAAAATAAAATTTAATTTTGAGTTTACTAGTTGACTGTCTTGCTTTATGAAGAGAGGTTAGTCAGGAATTTGCTGTTCTATGGAGCTGAATAAATAAAAACTGCTTTCTAAACAAAACAGTTTTTTTTATTTTTTTTTTTATTTTCATCAACATTTCGACCTAAATTTAAGGGCAAATGGAGTGATGGGGAGAGAGAGACACCAGCTCTGCTGTAGCTGAATGATCAGTCTCGTTTTGGTTTTGCCCTTATGGAGGCCTTAAATTTTGGCCGAAACATTAGCGAAGGTAAAATCAACTTTTTTTTTTTTTTTTCTTTACAAATCAATTAGTAATTCTTCAGCTGCCAAGACCGGATCACTTACTAACCTCTCCTCCTAAAATACAAATCTGTAAGGCTAGAGCTGAGTAAACAAAGCGTATTTGTATTTGAACTTTCGATGACGTGTAAAACCCTCACACTTATAGAAAATCTCTTACATCAGTAATAAAATCTGGCTGCGTAAAAACATTGTTTACTCTGACTAGATATTTTGACTTCAAAACCTCAAAAACAGACTAGTCACTTCACTAAATTATAATTTACTGGACAGAATTAATTTTTTTTTTTTTTCTGTTTTAGGTAAGCAAGGAGACACCTATGTTCAGCTCTCTTGTTATGAAAGAAATGGTGATCTCTTAACTTTGGTTCGTAGCTTTGTTTTCTCCCTGTTTTATACTAAAAAGGTGTTCTTCAAGTAATCAGTTTGAAGTTAGCCATCAAAATATTCTTTGTCAAGCCTACAGGGAAAGTATGTTGAAAATGTGTTGAAACCCTGAAGAGGTTATTCTTTCCCGTCGTTTGGACTTAGCCATTTCTTTGGGGCGAAACCATTGGTCATATTTAAGTAGTATTGAGTGACCAGGTTGTATGGGAACTTATCAGTCTTATGGAGAATACTGGTACTAAACAGTCCTATCACATGACGTGGGACTATAGGGTCTTAACGAAAGTACGGGTACTAAACAGAATTCTCCAGTGCACTGGTACTAAACAGACTTCTCTAGTGCACTTGTACTAAGCAGACTTCTCCAGTGCACTGGTACTTTTTATTTTTATATTAAACTTTTATTTATTTATTACATTCTGTTAAATTAAAACATTTTATAATTTGATCTCCACACTGAATTAGAAAAAAAAAATGACAGTCAATATCAATCACATGAGGACAGAAGGTGACCAATGACACCACTCTCAAATCACTGGTACTTAACAGAATTCTCGAAAATACGGGTACTCAACAGACTTCTCCAGTGCACTGGTACTAAATGGATTTCTTAATAATACTGGAAATGTGCATATTTCTGAACAGATGTCAGTCAGCCAGAACTAAGCAGACATCACGAGAACACCGGAACTAAGAGACTTATCAAATGACCTGGAACTAAACGGACTCGTTAGAAATTTACCATTAAGTGGAGAAAATAATTACAATAGAAAATAATTGCATTGATTTAAAAAAAAAAAAGAAAAAAAAACTTGTGACGCCTGTTACTGTCTCGTCATTTCCACGCTCGTTATCTCGCATACTAGTTCTTCGTCTCTTTCTTCACTCCTGATGAACCATAGTAATTGTCAGGTTCCTCTGTGGTGATGATTTCCCAGAATTCTTTGCTTTAAATTTATGAAAATTAAAAGTCGTCACTTGGGGGGATGAGGGGCTGCGTAAAATAAGCGAATTTTCCATGAATCATTAAAACTTGACATAAGATGAGAGAAATGATTCATTTTTTTTTTTTTAACCGAAAAAGACGATGAAGGGATGGTAAATACCATTGGGTTGGCTTTACCTGGTTAATTTTTTCTTTACATACTTATTTTACAAACATATATATATTTTATGTAAATTTTGTATCAATAAACTTTGCATCTATTTGTGTCTATAAATGTTCTCTTATCTTTTAACAGTATCGAATATTTTTCCAAATCTACACATAACGTTTCTATCAGTTCTCCTCATTAAGTTTAATTTTTCTTTTCTAATTAGCAATTAATTTTAAACTAAATGTTTATTACAATATTCTATTTATTTATTTTGAAAAGAAGGGGGTCTTTGAACCCACCTAGTTACATTCTTAATTAACTATCTTACCATATGTAAGATAGTTCCTTCTTGAAAAAAAATATTGTGTCTAAACCCAACGATAAAATTTAAATACCAAATATGTTTATAATTTTCCAATTTTACATCCATTTAGGATAGTTTGAGAATTTGTTTTTGAAATTCCTTAAATATATAGGCGTATTGTTTTTATCGACTGTATCATGAGATAATTTTGTAATCAAATATCACGTGTTTTTTGAATTTTTTTTATTACCCTTTTGCAACCACCCATAGCTATATTTTTCATTTGTTTTATGCGGAAATTTAAAGAAAAAACAATGCATACAACTCACCCTTGGATAATTAATTCACTATTATATGTTTGTATTATTTATATAAGGACTTGCTATTTGCAACATACTTTTGTGAATCAGTCATCATTGGCTGTATTCCGCGTCAGAAAGGCGAGCTCTTTCGGCAGGAGTCACCTTTGACCATTCTTATTATGGTACATTTTCTATGCGGATGGCGAACCATTTCTGAAAGCCATCGCCATTAGGACGAGGAAGACATCCAATGACGACGGATTCGGATAGCTATATTCATTAGTAAAAATAACTTTGTAAATTGCTCTTTTAAATTATAATTATTTGTGAAACAATTTACAGAAGTTGGAATACGTTGCTCAGCGTGAATAATGATTTCCTCGAGAAAAATGTGATGATAAAAGTGATATATAGAAAGAGATTGCAGAAAATGAATTAGTTCTTGTCTATATGTATATATGTGTATATATATATATATATATATATATATATATAGCAAACAAGAACAGTTGGGATAAAGAGTGCAGTGAACATATACAAAAAAAATTAAAATAAGTAAAATTTTCGTGGATTTCTCGCTCTTTGTCAGTGAGGAGTGAAGAGAAACTCAATCTCTCTTCACTCCTGATTAATGTCGAAGAAAAAATTCAAATTTCAGAATTCTTTATTATACGTACGTTCCGAGTTACTACGGTTGCCTTGGTAACGAGTATAAATCAGCTGTGATGTATAAAGTTGGATCATTTTTCAATTCCAGTTTCCAGGATCGGTTAACTTTCATCGGGAAACAAAAGCTTTCCGGAAAGGGACGTTTGGAATTGGGTGGTTATCTGTAGATAGCCCCTCCCTCTATAAACTTTAATGGTTGAAAGGGAGGTTAAGAAAAAAAACAAACACAAAATCTGTCCATCCATATATATATTTATTCATTTATTTTATTCATATTTTCCTCACGTCAGTAACCCTACCAAAGTATAATTTATTCTGTACGTAACCTTACAAATAGACTGTTACAATGTACAATTATTGTTTTGTAAAAATTCATTAAATGATTACAAAGTAAAAATAATTACAATTAACAAAATAAGATAGTAAGGAATATTTTTATTTCAGTTAAACCCCATTCTAAAGATCCATGGCTCAGGACAAGTTTTTTTTACAATGTAATAAAATATTGCTCTGGGCGGTATTCGAACCCGCAACGCAAGGATAGTAATGAATAAATAAATAGACAACAAAATAACAGAAGTACAATAAAACAATACTAACAAAAAATGAACGCAATAAACATACATCCTGAAAATAAATTAAACCTACATGCATAATATTAAAATAAATGAACATAATATTTACATGAATAAAAGTCCAGTAATTTGACTTCTGATTATGTGTATTGTAAACCAAAAGTGAGAATGTTGTCGAGAATATCTCTCATATATTTTTTTAGGGGAATTTTTTGAATTTTGGTTGTTGTGTTTCCACCAATAAATTTGATTCTACAGGAAATATTCCATATTCCTGTAATGCCTTGTTTCTTAGTACTGTGTTAGTTGTCAGTCTGTAGTCGTATATCAAATATCGGTTTGTCTCTTCGTGTGTATAGACACAAGGGCAGTTAAGAGAATCTTTTATTTTAAATCCATAAAAATAAATGTTGACTAGAGTCAGGTAGAAGTCTCGCCATCTCAGGTTAGAAAGGTAATTTAAGAATGCAATGTCGAGAGTTGAGCTTGCCTTATTATTTTTTAAGTATTGAAATGAAATAGGGTATTTTGACTTTCGTTTCCAAATCATTGAATGAATTCATTTTAGTTTATATTAGATGAAGAATGGTTTTAAAGAAATCCCAATATTTATAATCTTGATATTTTAGTTTTTATTGAAGACACGAAAAATTTTATAGAATGTAATATCTGTAAAATGTATTTTTTTTATGTTTATAATATTTATTATTTTTAGGAAAAACTTTTGTTAAGAGAGATATTCGCGAATGTAATACAAAGTCTGAGCGCTCCCCCCTCTCTTCTTTACTCTCAGCTCACTCTCTCTCTCTGGAGTAAAGGATAAAGTTACCAATATACTTTTATTAACGTCCATCAAGTGTGGGAAATGCGCTAAGTTTAGGCAGGACACGCGAACCTACCTCCCCTCGCCTGGAAGAGGTCCTTACGGGAGCAGGAGGTACAGGACCTCCTGGTGACCCCGGCAGAGGCCGTACATTGCCCTTCACCCGAGCGGCAATCTCCTCCCACCCCAGACGTTAATGGGGAACTTTGTAGAGATCGTAGCGAGAGTGCTGTGCCCCTCCCCCCAGACACTTTACTCCAGGACCAGGAGAGAATAAAGATAGAGAGGAGGGATAAGGTAAAGGACAGCTAAGTACTCCAGCCGAGGGGCAGGTTATATCTCTCTTGTTTTTCTGAAGGTTCACCGAACGGAGCAGGGGTTCACCGAACCTCCCTCCATCGGCCGACCCTTCTGAGTAATGCCCTTTGACCTGTAGTCCGCGAACGATCTGGGTTTAGTCGCTACTGCACCGATTTTACTACCACAGTGAGCTGAAGATTCACTTGTAAGAGCGCCACAACAGCCATATACCACCAAAGTAAAACTACAACGGCTCTCGGAATGGCGCTGTGGGTTCAAATCTCGCCCTTATATCGATAAATAAAAGCTTTTCCAGAGCCATGGGTGTTTAGAATGGGTTGGCAACCTGTTGGTAGCTCCTCGCTCCATGACCGTAAGTGGTTCAAAGGGAAGCTAACTGTAACTGTACAAAAAAAGCCCTTTGAAATGTTCCCTCGTGAATGGTGCATTCCATGTTGCAATCGACGTCGAAATCAGTATACAATCAACGCTAATTAAATAAGCTATGTAAGAATGCAGCTAGGAGGATTAAGTGACTCCCTATTAACAAAGGAAATATTATTTTATTGAATATACTTAGGTCTTTCTGAAAAATATTACAGAATACTGATTTTGGATAATTAATATTGTATACCCATATTGTTATGTAGGTATTTTTGTTTTTAATACTAATAATATATTTATCCCAGTGAAATCAAAGGTATTCATTCACATTAGTACTACGAATTGAAAAATTTACCGATCCAACATGGGATAAGCAAAAATATGATCCTTTGAAAATTTATATTTTTATATTTGCGTAGAGACCGCTAATTTTTAAGACAATGTAACCAAATTTTGTATTAGGGCATCTTTTTGTAATGCGTTCGATGAGTGCTGGATCGATTAAAGTGGAGGGGGGTTGGCGGTGAGACCTAAATCAACAAAAACGTATATCTTTATTTTACTTTTGCGTTACAAAAAAGATTTGTAAAGTATAATGCAAAATAGGTGCGAAATGTGATATTAGTTCATTTGTATNATTATATATATATATACTTGAAAGGGAAATAGAGGAAGATATAAGATATATAAAATTGGGTTATGGAAAGGACATAAGTTAGATTGTCCAGGTAATAAATATTGACAAGCTGAGAGGAAGTGAGGGCATTACCTCACTGGAACCAAGTGCCGACGTCACAGATCACAATGAAAAACGGCAATAGCCGTCTGATTACAATTTGAAATAAGGTGTTTGGAGGAGCAGGTGTTCGGGCGGTGGCCACCTGCTCAAGGTATCTCCCGCCTACCTCTTTGGCTTGGACCTCGCTGGTGGCGAGCAACCCCCACTACCCTCGCCGGGACGTCTCAATCACACACATTGCCCCACTCCAATTACAGGGAGGTCTTCATTACGGCACTGTCACTATCGATCTTATGTGATATGAACCAAATATAGTCCAAGCTTTATCAAATACATTTCGGGATATAATATGTTATTTTTTTAACTTTTTGTTGTGTTACAATTTTTTGAAACACTAAAAATTGAATGTATTAACTTTGGCAGCGCAATTATTCGTTGCTCCCGCTATTTGTGCGTCCCCGTATTCAAAACTCCTCCCATTTCTTACTGTTCCTCAATATCTCTATGCTGGTCTAGACCTGCCTGTTTAGTTACATCTGTTATACTGTGGTGAAACGTTGTGTGTCTGTAAGCAGTATTTAGTATTTCGTTACTGAAGTGTACAAAACTACATAGTGTGTTTGAACCGAAACGTTTCCTTATGGCTAACTCTGCTCCTACACGTCGAGAGAACGAAAACAGCCCCGATTCGTTTTGTTATATATGTGGCAGTTTTACCATTCCCAGTCAAAGGACAAACATCAGTACATTTGTCAGACAAGCATATTTTGCGTATTTCAAAGTGAAACTTGGTGATCAAGATAAAGCATGGGTACCCCATAAAGTGTGTAAACAGTGTGTTGAGGGTTTACGGATGTGGACCAAGGGAACACTTGCTAAGCTTTCATTTGGTATACCTATGATTTGGCGCGAGCCCATAGATCATTCAAGTGATTGTTACTTTTGTATAGTGAAAACATCGAGATATAACAAGAAAAACAAATGTAAAATAGAGCATCCTAGTTTACCGTCAGCTATACGCCCAGTACCGCATTCAGCCCAAGTCCCCGTGCCAGTTTTCAATGAATTTCCCTCTTTGGAAGAAGGGGAANTCGATCTTATGTGATATGTACCAAATATAGTCCAAGCTTTATCAAATACATTTCGGGATATAATATGTTATTTTTTTAACTTTTTGTTGTGTTAAAATTTTTTGAAACACTAAAAATTGAATGTATTAACTTTGGCAGCGCAATTATTCGCTCCCGCTATTTGTGCGTCCCCGGATTCAAAAATCCTCCCATTTCTTACTGTTCCTCAATATCTCTATGCTGGTCTAGACTTGCCTGTTTAGTTACGTCTGTTATACTGTGGTGAAACGTTGTGTGTCGGTAAGCAGTATTTAGTATTTCGTTACGGAAGTGTACAGAACTACATGGTGTGTTTGAACTGAGACGTTGTGTGTCGGTAAGCAGTATTTAGTATTTCGTTACGGAAGTGTACAGAACTACATAGTGTGTTTGAACTGAAACGTTTCCTTATGGCTAACTCTGCTCCTACACGTCGAAAGTGCGAAAACAGCTCCGATTCGTTTTGTTATATATGTGGCAGTTTTACCATTACCAGTCAAAGTACATACATCAGTACATTTGTTAAGCAAACAAATTTTTCCTATTTTAAAGTGAAATTTGGTGTTCAAGATAAAGCATTGTCACCTCATAAAGTGTGTAAACAGTGTGTTGAGGGTTTACGGATGTGGACCAAGGTAACACGTGCTATGCTTCCATTTGGTATACCTATGATTTGGCACGAGCCCAAAGATCATTCAAGTGATTGTTACTTTTTGTATAGTGAAAACATCAGCATATAACAAGAAAAACAAATGTAGAGTATCCTAGTTTACCGTCAGCTATACGCCCAGTACCGCATTCAGCCCAAGTCCCCGTGCCAGTTTTCAATGAATTTCCCTCTTTGGAAGAAGGGGAATACGGATATGGTGCAGATGAAAGCGACTCCTTTGAGGGTCATGGAAGCAAGGTATCAAGGTAGATGGGACGTACATATGATGGCTGACTATTGTTGTAGCATCAAGTACGAATGTACAGAAACTAAACACTCCAGAAAAAGCTACAACGCGAATTTATATCTTAATTTCTAAGTACTGTTCATTAATTAAACAGTTTTATAGGTATGAACTCGATGGTACGTTTTTACTTTATGTTCTTTTAAATGAATGATTTTTATGATTTCTGAGGATATCCTGTAGTTTAAAAAGTTGACGGGATAGACAAAATCTGAGGTTATTCTCTGATTCTGACGCCAAGAATTAGTGAAGAAAGTGTGTTTGATCTAACTCAACAAAGAATATGTTCCTCTGTGTAATCCTTATCAATTTGATATGGGAAAAATAGAAAAAATACAAAGTGTAAAGAGTGTTAAGGTAAATATTTCCAAATGTATTTACAATATATATTTGCGCAGTTCCCCCACTCTAGATGGAGCAACTATGTGTATGTATCTTTAATTAAACATGGGAAATATGCTCAGATTACGCAGAACTAATGCGTGGCGGACTCTTCATTATTTTTGTTCTATTTACTGGACAATAGCTTCAACCTTTGATAAATTTAATTTTCATTGTCTTCCTTTGTCTTGGCAAGTTATGAAAGTTAATACGACGATCGATTTACGTAAGAGCTATATACCCATACCCTGTTGTAATATGTGACCTATGGAGTCTGTATTCAATTACATATTGATCGAAAAAAAAATTTCCAAAATAGATAAATTTAAGAAATTCTAAAGAGATCTAACTATAATATAAACTCAAAATTGTTTTATAATTGTGTTTTATTTATTTGTCATTATTCTGGTTATATTGATCAAACCATTAACACTCTTCTACATCTCATCAGAAAAATAAGGAAAATTTCCGGAGTGTACCCCACTCCGCTGGGGGGGGGGCTTAGATGGATGCTGTTTAGGGATGGTTGGACCCCCCCCCCGTTACATTTAAGATATGTAAACAAGATTCCCTGTTTAACCTTCCCATTGCAAACAGCTGATTTAATTCATTTTTAATTAAAGCGTGGGACAAATGTTAGGAGCGGCGGAGGGAGGGGGGGGGGAGGAGACCAATTTGAATAAAAGTCATTTTATTCGTTATTATTATTAGTGTTATGTTAAACTTAACATTCTGACATCACATGTTGTAATTCAGTGACGTTCATATGTATATAAAGAAAACTTTTAAAGGGTGACCCAAAATTAACACAAGCTTTGAATTTAATAGAAAAGTTATTCCATGAATTACCCTATCCTATGTACTTTATAATTAAATAAAAAAAATTAGAAGACTAATAAACTATGTTTTCTATTAAATTCAAATGTTGCGTTACTTTTGGGACACCCTTTATTAAATGGCACACTGAGCTTTGGTACATTTCTACCTCATTCTACCCCCTTTCGGCTTATGAGATCAGATAACCTTATTACTTTTATGTTGTGTTGACATGGTTGGAGGTTCGTTGGCCGTCCAGTCTTTTGCTGAAGAAATTAGTCAGGGTTTTGGTTAGGATTAGAAAAATAAAATACTCTAAAATTGTAGGGTATTTATTTTATTATTACATTTATTTATCTACAGCAAAATGTAAGAAATCTGCCTTGTTTATGCTGCTTTTCCTTGGCGCCTCTGGAAAATTAGTGATTGAATAATTCGCAACGAGTGTATAAGCTTGAAATATATATATATATTCACTAATGTAAATGATATTTTTTTACCAAATATGAGCGTTAATATTTTTTTTAGAAGCTCTTTTGTTATAGAAGTTTCTTCATTACTTCATTTTAAGTACCCCTTCCCGGGTGTGGTAAATAAATATTACCGTATTATCATAATATAACATACTACTATAGTTGAGCCACTAAAATAAACATAAATTTAAATATA
>KZ808425.1:84234-96640 GCA_000696205.2 Oncopeltus fasciatus | reverse complement strand
CTGAAGATGGCTTACAATGTAAGCCGAAACGTTGGCAGATAATCCTTTATTAAAAAATACATTTTTTAAATTTGTGTTTTTTGGATCTACCTTGACCGAACCCCAACTAAAATCATCTTAGAATAGTATCTACGGTCAACAAACTCTCCTTTTAAATTTTAGCCAGCGTTTCGGCCTGAATTTTGGACTGAAAATGAATACTTTTTTTAAATTTTTTATATTGCAAGACAAATATTTTTCAGTGCTGGACTATTATTGCAATGTATTAACTATTATACATTATAATATATAAACTCTTTTTGCGGCATATTAATTCTTATTACAAAAATACTTAAAAAAAAACTATTATTGGTATCAAATTTCGATACTTGCAATCTGATATGGCTAGAAAGATGATAAAATACATGAATGGAAACCGAACTAATTTTTTATTTCCTAATTTCTGTTCTGTTTTCGCAGACAGCTGACTGGCAGGAAACAGCCTATGGCGGTTTTCCGCTTTCTATTCCTTGGGTAGAAACTTTTAACAGCTTTCCCCGAATCCAATGTCCTGTTTATTTTTTCAAGAATATTATGTTTCGTTACTTAAGGGCAGTTAAAGATAGAATTAGTGAATAATAAGACAACCAATGAGATAACTACTATAATCATTAGTGTAGTGAATTAAAATTAATAACCTAGTTAAGATGGGGGAAAATAAGTATATATTTTAACAATTTATAGTGCAAGGGAACATAATAAAAAATCTATCTGTCCCAGCCAGGACTCGAACCTGGATCTCCTACTACAATTATGCTATCAGGACCAGTATGATAAGTTATTACATTTTTTATTCTGTTCCATTGCACTAAAAATTGTTAAAATTTACGTTGGATTAAATACAACAACAACAAAAAATTATAAGTATATATTGTGTGTGAAACATTCGTTGGAATGAATTGTTTACTTATTTTGGCAAATTGTGTTTTGCTAAGGATGTTTTCGCGCCGAAACGCCAGCTGGCTACGGGGAATGTCCTGTGGAGGCGGGCCTCGAGGCTGTTATCAGTTCACTGATAGGGCGAGGCTGTTTCCATGGCAGCCAACTCAGGCCCCGCACAAATTACTTTTCAGCTCCTCCCCCTCCACTTCTCCCTGTCTCCATTCCTTTCTCTCTCTCTCTCTCTCTCTCTCCTCTAATTTTTTTCTCTCCCCTAAAATGGTAGGGGTACTTAAGCTAGGAAATATGGAAAGAATACACCAATCGTAGCAGATTTTTTATGAAGACTTATAATACAAATATTTTCTTTTCAGAACCTAAAAAACACAGTATTTTTTTTTTCGTTTTTATTATATGTCTATGTGTTATCATTTGCCAAAATTACTCTCCAGAATTGGATCAGTTTTTTTAAAAATATTTCTTATTCGTCCTTATGCCAAAGCTAAGAAGGCACGAAATATCCTTTTCGTTTTTGGCAATTTTTTTTTCTTTTTTAACTGTGTAATTTATGGCTGTAAATCAGAGTAAAAGGCCATCCTACAAGACCTGCGTAAACTCAGCAGATTTATCGTCTTTCGTTATCACACATAGTTAAGAATTATTTTATGAAACAAATCGAAAAAGAATAATGTGGAAAAAAGGTGAGGTACAAAGGGTGTCCGCTAACTCTCAATGTCCTGTACATAAGTGTGATTCTTAATGTATTTTTCGTAAAAATATTATAAAACATAAATTTTTACATAATTGCATTTTACTTATATTACTTTCCATAAATAATAAGGAAGATGATCCATGNATTCAGAATCAAAAAAGCTCATACATCTCAAGTAATTTCAGAGAGAATATTTTCCCCACAGTTTTTCTTGAATTCTCACATTTTAAGCAACACATTTCATATTAATCAGCGAGAATATTTAATTCTTCGTGAAGTTTTCCTGAAACTTGGAACTTTGTACCATAGCAGAGGGTTGATACACTCCGAGCATGAATTTTTAATAAAAAATGCATTTTTTAAATTTGTGTTTTTTGGATCTACCTTGACCGAACCCCAACTAAAATCATCTAAGAATAATATATAAGGTAAAAAAAAACTCTCCTTTTAAAAAATATTGTAATTTCTCTTCAAGATGATCAACTTATCGAATTTCTCTTCATTCAGAATCAAAAAAGCTCATACATCTCAAGTAATTTCAGAGAGAATATTTTCCCCACAGTTTTTCTTGAATTCTCACATTTTAAGCAACACATTTCATATTAATCAGCGAGAATATTTAATTCTTCGTGAAGTTTTCCTGAAACTTGGAACTTTGTACCATAGCAGAGGGTTGATACACTCCGAGCATGAATTTTTAATAAAAAATGCATTTTTTAAATTTGTGTTTTTTGGATCTACCTTGACCGAACCCCAACTAAAATCATCTAAGAATAATATATAAGGTAAAAAAAAACTCTCCTTTTAAAAAATATTGTAATTTCTCTTCAAGATGATCAACTTATCGAATTTCTCTTCATTCAGAATCAAAAAAGCTCATACATCTCAAGTAATTTCAGAGAGAATATTTTCCCCACAGTTTTTCTTGAATTCTCACATTTTAAGCAACACATTTCATATTAATCAGCGAGAATATTTAATTCTTCGTGAAGTTTTCCTGAAACTTGTAACTTTGTACCATAGCAGAGGGTTGATACACTCCGAGCATGAATTTTTAATAAAAAATACATTTTTTAAATTTGTGTTTTTTGGATCTACCTTGACCGAACCCCAACTAAAATCATCTTAGAATAATATCTACGGTCAAAAAAACTCTCCTTTTGAATAAGGAGGATGTTTACGTACAATAAATGCAAGAGAATAGAATTTAAAAAAATCTTACTACCTCAGCCAGGACTCGAACCCGGATCTCCTGCTTTCCGAGCAAGCAAGGAAAGCAGGATATCCTGGTTCGAGTCCCGCCTGAGGTAGTAAGATTTTTTTTCTGACTCCCTTTGCATTTATTGTATAAAATAAATGTGGGATTAAATACCACTACAAATACATTAATTAAAGAAAATGAAGATATTTACGAATATCCTTACTAGTCTTCCTCTGAACCTCATAAAAAAAAAAAAAAAATCATTTTACAGTTATAATTTTTCGGGCATTTTATGCTTCAAATATTATATACTGATTACTGATAAGATAAAGTGAAATAAGTTTTTAAATTATGATCTTCCCCTGTACATTCCTTAATTTGACACAGCCATTATCATTATTAGTAGGATCATTGCAATCTAACGTTTTGAAAAAAAAAGTAAATAAAAATAAATAAATAAAACGCCACATTGAAAAAAAAATAAAACCAACAAAAACTCATTACCTAATTCGGTTTCTTTTATTTTTAAATAATTGTAGACAGATTATTCAAACATTTCGAGAGGATTATTTTTTTAGCTTCTCTTATCGGTGAAAAAACTACCAAGTTTTTCGTAATTCACGCCATGGTACCGACATATTGTTCCTTGCTGGAAATCTTCTATACATTTATGATGAACATGAATTGCTTTAATTCTTTTACATTTTCACAACAATAAATTGAATCTTTGACGACAGACTACTAGCTGAGACTTGTCCCTTGCGTTATTTAGCGCCAGAGTCAATATTGCACAAGACAAGTCCTTCCGGAGCGAGATCGCCGGTCGAAGGAAGATCCATCTATCTGCGAGGGTAAACTTATTAGCTGGCGTAATCCCATTTGGGGTGGGATTTGATTCCCCACTCCGACCGACGGAAATATTTTTCAGGGGTTTCCCCCCCCCCCCCTCTAATGATGACAAGGCTTTGGTCGGTCCGTCAACCCAGGCTGTAACGAAATCAAGATCTCAGACAACAAAATCAAGTCTGGAAGATATTTTTAACGGCTAGATGGTGGTTTTTTTTTTCTGTTTATAGCAGAATTTGCTGCTCGAGATGTATATATATCGAAGGTTATTTTTTATAATTTAAATTTCAACTTCTTTTGTAGGATATAAAGCGAACAAACAAATATATATATTTGTATGTGTATACGTGCAGGCATGGATACACCCTCTCTCGTTCGATTTTTAAGCTTCTTTTATTATTAGTTATAATAATATAACTTATAGGGGTTATAGGGAAACCAGCATTTGAAATATTAATTAATATCTTCGTTTTTATTTAAGCACTTTTATACCATGTACATTATCGTGTCCCATTTTCTTATCAATCAGAAATACTTATTACATCAGATTATCACATATGCATTTGACTACTTAAAGAAACCTTATCTGCCCAGAAAGGAATCAAGCTATCACAATTGGTTACTATGAATTATGAAAAAAAGTACTGAACCAAACGTGTAGAAAAATAAAATGTAATTTCGTAGCATTATATATGCTAAAAAATCAAAAATAAAACCGCATGTTTAGGATTTAAAAAAATAAATAAAAACGAAAAAAAACTTATGTTCTTCATATCTTCACCAATCCTATACATAAGGAGAATTTTGTATGTGTGTTTCTGTGAGTTATTGTGCATGAGCGCGTGTGCTCAATTAAGAAATTAATTTAGCTTCTATGCATAGTTTTTAGAAATTCTTCTGCATGGATATTCGTTGCTGGCTAAAGTTAGTTGAGGTGAAGGAAAGGTTTTAAAAAAGTAATATTTTTTTTTTTTGTTAATTCAAAGTGTTAACGGTGTAAAATATAATTTACGTTCTGAGTTTCCTTATATTCACTACTATTAAAACAATTAGATACTGTCTGAAACCATAATAAGGATAGGAGTTAGCTGAAGTCCAAATTTAATTATCTTTAATTTATTATTTTACGGAAAACAACCCCTATTGAGGGTGTTACTTAAGAATGTAACTAACTATCAGTGGCATTCAATGCGTCCTTCTTCACGGACTTTCTGGCAACTAAGACCTAACTGTCCTTCACTCTTACTAATCTCTTATGAATCTTCTTAGACTACACAGCTCCTGCGTAGTGGACTTTCAACATTGCAAGGTGTCAAACCTTCCCTTATCTCGCATTCCTCTTATATGATTATCTTCGTAGAAGGGATTTAGATTAACCCTATTAAAACCTCCATCTCGCCCTGTCCCTCACATTTTCCTGGTCGCTTCTTTGTCTCTTCTTTTTTTTTTAAATTAATTTTGCTTTGGACAGATAAAAGAACAAAGACTCGCTTGAAACAAAAGGTGAGGAAATAATGTATTTTTATTTAAATCTATATAAACAAAAATGGAAGTGTGATTTTAATTTCCTTGATGGAAAATTCTTTTCGTGGAGCTAATCTTAGCTCGTTTTATCTAGAATTTCCTTTTTTCAATTCTCTTTTGTTTGAGATCTTCTCCAATTATCCTTGCACATTACGGAGGCAGTGACCTCCTGTTATCACAATTAGTAAACTTAACATAAAACGGTGATAACGTCTTGTTAATAGCTTTGGAAGCAATAATAAAGATCGAATTTAATTAACTTGAGATAAGCCATTGCTTTAAGTACTTTATTACCAAGTATATTATCGTGTCCCTTTTATTTATCAGAAATACTTATTACATCAGATTATCACTTGTGCATTTGACTGCTTAAGGAAAATTTATCTGCCCAGAAAGGAATCAAGCTATCACAATCGGTTACTTTATGGATCATGAACAATTCTTATGCGAGAGCCAAAAAGAGATGACTTTCCTTCAAATTAAATTGTAATGTCATGACATTTACTCATTCCATGCCAGTTATCTTGGATTCCGTCTTGACTTGTTCTTAACGTGGAGCGTGCATATTGAAATTTACAGATATATACTTAATTAATAGAAATCAAATATCACAACAGATAACCGATATAGTTCTTGTTGTAATGTTGACCAAACTGGTACAGAATTCTTGTTCACTTCCAAATAAACAAAGATTCCAATCCTTTCAACTAAAATACTTGGGAATAATCGAAAATGCTTATTATTCAGTGTCCAACCTTTCTTTCATATTGAACACTATTGGAACACCTTCAGCTCGTGGTTTTTGGGCCGAACTGCTGGTAGCCACTTTATTCTAAACACCCATGGCACTCGGCAAGCTATTATCTCTTGACGGGACTCGAACCCGCAGTACCTGACTTATTTGCTCGGAATGGACCCTCTCAGCTGAGCGTCGTAACTTCAATATCCCCTCGTCAAAACCCCATTTCCCCCCCGCCCCTCCCTTTTCCACATTCAACTACCATTCTATCCTGTTTACCCAGGTCCTGTCCAGTACAGATTTTTGATTCTTTTCAAAAATTATTATAAAACAAGCACAATTTTATTTTTAAATGTACATCTTTTTAACATTCGTCGTGGTTTTAACTTACATTTTAAGCCATCTTCTGGAAAATATTTCAAGTGATTTGCTTCAGCTACTGGCTGGTCTATGTTAACAGCCCTCAATTACAAAGTAACCCCTTACTATTTGATTCACCCCACTTTCCTTTTAAAACTTAGTTTTCCACCTTCAACAATATCTCCATCTGTGGTTATTAGGTCATACTAATTTCCAGAATGGTATCACTTACACTTCCCCTCCTCGTGCAATTTATAATAAATACTAATTCTTATAAATGTTTATTTGGTTGTGGCTTATTATCCCACGTAAATTTTAAACAATTAATGAGATGTCCCAGCAAGGACTCAAACCTGGATCTCCTGCTTTCCGGGCCGATATGCTATCCATTGCACCACCGAGACGAGCTAGATAACTCATTAAATTCCCACCTCACTAGCGAGAGCCACCTCTTTGTCGTGGGTTAGGCTCTCGCTAGTGAGGTGGGAATTTAATAAGTTATCTAGCTCGTCCCGGTGGTGCAATGGATACCATATCGGCCCGGAAAGCAGGAGATCCAGGTTCGAGTCCTGGCTGGGACAGATAGATTTTTTTATTCTATTCCCTCTCATTAACTAACTCTTATATTTAAAATAATTTAATAAATAATTATTCAAATTAAAAGTTAATTTGTCCAGATAAAACACGGAGTTATTTGAGAATAATGCTGCATTTATTCAGCCTTTACCGAGTTTCTACGCCATAATGTGTGGTGTACATGGGCGGGTTAAGACCCTTCAATGTTGTTCTTCGTGTAGCAAAGGGAATTGGAAACGCCCCGCGCCATCTTGGCCCTCATAAACTTCCTCCGTCATCTTACATTAACCTATTTACTGGAGCTCAGCCGACATAAGTGTATCCACTCCACAAATATTTTCCCCTCTAGATTCCGCGTTAGAATTTTGTCTATTCTAACTTTCGGAAGGCTCTTCAAGAACTTTGGAACTTATTTGCATAGATGGACGTATGAGAGGCCAACTCCTAACTCAGGCTGACGGAAGTTGGGTGCGCGCCGAATCTCCTTGGGCGCCGAGGTGCGACTTGCTAATCGTCTATAAAGTCTTTTAACTTGCTTTATGCTAATCCCTTTCCGCCCTTAAAAGTTTCAGTCAATTTTATAATTCCCTCGGGGCACATTAGAGGGAAGTTTGTATCGTTTACTTTTATAGGTTGCGAAATACATGAATGCAATGAAATTTAAAAGAGTTCTTACTTTCATTGGGGGTGTATTAAAATTAAAATTTAAATATTGCTGTAGATTAAAGCCCTTTTTCTGCCTTGGCATACTAACGTTCGGGTTGGTGAGGGGAGAGCCGCTGTTGTTTAGAATAGGGTTGCTACCTAAACATACCTCTTCCTCATGACCCAAAATAAGCACTTATTCTTTGGTGATTTTGTAGGACTAAAAAAATACATCTGAAACAATATTTGCTATAAGTAAGTTAATAAGAAAGACTGATTATACACATGAAATAGCATAATAACTTAAGTCTGTATATGAAGGAATAAAATACTCTTGGGGTAAAATACTCGTGTGTATTAAACAAAATCCATTTATACAATTTCTCTAAAATAGTGATTTTATAAAATTTTGCATTTTATAATCAATGAAATCAATATATCTTACCTGTTATAACGGAATTATCTATAGATCTTGGGGGGGGGGGGCACGAATAAAATTCTAAAGTAATTGAAATGAAAATTAGAGGGCCTAATGAATACCCCTGTTGATTAGCACCGACACATGTTAATTCTAATATTCCACTGGGAATGATTACGATTAAATTACTGCTTTTAATTAATCGAGTAATTACCAATATGTCTTCAGCTCTCAGAGAATGCGCTTGTTGAGCAGTTATTTATTCAATTTCATTTTGCCGGAAGTAACCACTGTCATCTTTTAATTTATTTTCAATTACTAACGCAAGTGCGCAATGCTGACTTGTACGCATATAATTTTTAACGGGCCTTATTTTCACCATTGCAGAATCTGTAAAGATCTGTTGAAATTATTCAAAAGATGTATCATGGTGAATAGATTGTTTTCCGTACGGACATTTGCTGAAATTAGTATTATTGTATCTTGTATATTTCACGAAACATAAAATTAACTGATGTAAATTTAAATTAAGTTGTCTTAATAAATGCTATGAGAAGTCTAGTAGCAATTGAGTCTGGCTGTAAATATTTTTCTCCAGCCACAGTTGATTGGTTTACGGTTTGATGAAAGTTAATTTTCATTAAAAACCCTCGGAAAATGTGAGGGACGACCAATCGGATTCCAGATACAATCTAGTCCTGTCGGTAATTGGCCTGTTTTGCCGGGAACCGCAGGCTGCCCCCACCCCCGCTCCAGGGCAAATTAGAATTGATTTTTCCATAATTCTTCTCCAGGGGTTTGATAGCTGTCTGCGTCGGCTCGCTGGAATTCTGGAAAATCGATAATGACATCGAAATGCCCTCCGCCGACAGGGTGGTTGTCGGCAAGCACTCTTTGACCACGTATGACAGCTAGAGTTGATCGCTTCCATCCATAACCTCCCCCCCACCCCAGAAAAAAAAAGAGACTATCGAATACTCTTCCCTGTGGAACTGGAGGGGATGGTAATTCCATCTTACAGGTTATTCCACAGTTTATTTATAAGTGGACTATTTTAGAGGTTAGACAATATTTACTTAAGCTTTTGCCGTTATAAGATTACAAAATGTTATTTCAAAATGGCCTGGTTTGTGTGTGTGTGTGTGTGTATAGTCTGTAGAATTCGTGGTGGGGGGGGGGGAGGTATAGAGGGAGATCAATATATTCTTTATTAATACTTAGTTGGACGTTGGTCGGCCTTCGAGTATCATTCTGGAGAAATCAGTCAGTTCAGAGTTTCGGCCTGGAAAAATAAATACTCCTTATTATCTTATTTCCAACATTTCGGCTTAACTTGTAAGTCATTATCAGGGCTGAAAAACAATACACACTATTACAGTTCTAAAAATTATATTGTTATAGTTTTTAGAAATGTTATAGCGTATTATAAGATTTTTTTTTTGTTGGGGTTCGGTCAAGGTAGATCCAAAAAATACAATTTAAAAAATGTGTATTTTATAATTATCTGCCAACCTTTCGGCTTACATTGTAAGCCATCTTCAGTGCTGTTGAAATACAATGTCACAAAAAAAAAAAAAAGGTTTACATTATTATTACATAGAATTGCCATAACTAAATGTAATGTGATATCAAAAGTATTTAGAACTATGTAGAAAAATTCACAAAAAATATAATTAACCACACCTGCTGATCATGGAGGCGAGAGGGGACGTCGTGTCACCAGGATCCCATATTCATGACTCAGAGGTGGGGTTTGAAACTTTTGAGAGATTTTTGAAATCTCCCCTACTTGTGTAGGGGAAGGGTTATAACATATTGTTTATGTATACACATATTTCCTATCATCCTGGCCAATTTTTCCAGCAGTTATTAGTAGCGTTGCGAAAAAATTGTCTTGTACAGTTTCTTTCAAATGTAACATACATATTCAGCTATATTTTTACGAAAGCGCCTTCATTATAGCTCTGAAGATGGCTTACGATGTTAGCCGAAACGTCGGCAGATAATAAGAAATACTTTCTTTTTTTTCCCCAACAACAATTCTCTACCATTAATCATTACGGTCCATTTGCATTTAAGAGTGCATCTTTGAGAGCCGGTTGAGCATATTCATTTTTTAAAATATAGAAACAATATTCTGTATTAAGGCTCTCTATTATAAACTGTTAAATGAGATACTTTATGGCTGAATTCAGATGAGTGGCCTTCCTCCTTCCTTCATCGTGTTATCAGAGAATTATTTTCGTGGGTAATCTGCTAATATGAAAATAAATGAATTATTAAAACTTATTATTAATTTCTTTTATTAGCCCGAATACTCCTTAGCAATTTTAGTTGGAGAGTTTTTGAACGTGCAGATTATTAGTAGAGAATTTAAATAATCTAAAGGGTTATTATGACTACCAATGAATATAGAACTATCATACCTTCTATTATCCGTCTTCATTGGTTTCTGCAAACCATCTTCTGTTGGCGAGCGCTTTCGGACATTATCCATCTTCGTGGCCGAATACATGTGTTCACTGTCACTGTCTGTATTCAACTTCGAATGCGCTCGCCAACAGAAGATGATTTGCAGAAACCAATGAAGACCGATAATAGAAGGTATGATAGTAGAGCATTTGTTAGCGTACGGTCAAAGTTGATCCAAAAAAAAAAAAAAAAAATATGCCCGAAAAAGTCCTGAATGAAAAGAAATACAATGTATGCCGAAATGTCGATAGATGATAGAAAAAGTACTTCAAGAAATGCACAGGTAGTAAACGAACCCCGGTCTCCTACTTTCCGAGTAGGCGAGCTATTCCAGGCTGAGGTAGTAAGATATTTTTCTGGCTCCCTGTGCATTTCTTGTTGTTAATTTAACGTGAGATTAAATACCACAATTATTTTATTATTTAAAAATAAAGAATGCTCTTTTAAAATGTCGTTTTCTTTTTTTGTTTTTTTTTACCAACCTTGATCTAATCCCAACAGATTCTCTAGTTAGCAATTTTAATTTTTGATTTTAAATTTATAAACAATTTTCATACAGACAGTAGTTATGGCAGTAGTGTGTTTACGTGGAACGCCACATGCAACATATGCTAGGGAAAAGCAATGAGTATTTTATTTCTAGAACATTAAAATATAGAAATTTCTATAACATTAAACATTGAATGGAAGTTGTGGACACCGGAGCCAAAAATTTGCAGCCCAAAATAGTATGCTAACAAAACACAGTTGTTCTTATTTCCTTCTCTGCTTCTGTTTGCTATGAAAATAGGTTTCCCTAATTGTGCATTTTTATTTTATTTTATTGAGAAAACGTCAGTAAGAAGTGGTTTGCCGGACTATAAGTCCTTTCCAGTGTGCCGTAGGTCGCGAATAAATATGTCCTCAACNAAAAAAAAAAAAAAAAAAATAAAAAATAAAAGTGGTTGATTAAATAAAGAAGTAAATGTATGCTGGAAAATAGAAAACAGATATGGTATCAATTTCTTTAATAGCTAAATGTTTGTATTTTTGATAATAAAATATCTACACATATTGAGTTGTCGAGTGGCATTTAATTATTAATGCTAGAGAGAAAAAGATATATAGTAAGGGAGGGGGGTTAATATTATTACGAGAAAATAACACTTAATTCCGGTTATTTAATTGGAGTGAGCTGGGGGCGGAGAGGGGAAGTTATTCGGGGGTGGGGAGGTAAAGCACGTGGGCCTGGAGGGGTGGTATCGGGGGTAAACACGAGATGGGGCGGATCGACCCTCGTCTCCATGGCAACGTTTTGGAGGGCGGGAGGGGCGATCATGCGGCAGGCACAGCTGGTACCTCTCCACCTACAACACAGATCTGGACCGGCAATGTCATGGTTTCGCCAAATGTCCAGGGTGGGGAACCGACTGATCTCTGTTCATCTAGGATATCCGATAGACACATCTATATTACTGTCTCACCTAAAATTTTTGTTTAAAAAAACTTGGCCATTGTGACATAAATTAGTAGAACTGAATTCTACCTCTGTTTCTTGCTATGCAATTGTCCTAGTATTTTTTGCTGTAAAAAATAAAATAAACGAAGAGCGGTAGTTAAATAATTTTTTTTTTTTTTCAAAATTACTTCGAATTTTTGCACTCTACAAAGACACATTAAACTCTATTACAAATATAACCAAATTAATTAAAATTAAAATATCTCCTGAAACTTTGTTAATATTTTAGTTAACTATTTTCACTTTCAAAATTATCTTTTACGATTATAGTAAATTCATTTCCAATTTGAGGTTAGTAAATGAATAAAATCATGAGAAAAAAAAATTATTTTAAATAATTTATTGTCATAATAATTCCAGTCATGGAAATGTGAACTTAGGGACAGGACGTTCTCTCTCGTCTTCATGATAGCCCTGAAGATGGGTTACAATGTAAGCCGAAACGTTGGCAGATAATCCTTTATATAAAAAAAATAAATTTTTTAAATTTGTGTTTT
>KZ808425.1:64054-78604 GCA_000696205.2 Oncopeltus fasciatus | reverse complement strand
CCGTTCACATCAACTTACAACACTATCACGTTAACGACAGAACGGACATAGAACAAATTTCTTCAACTTATTCAAACCATTTTTAACATTCTAAAAAACATTAGCCCCACTAGTTCCAAAGTTACCTATTCCCAATAATACCCTTCCTTTTTTCCTTTGTCCTTTTTATTGCCCCTCATTTGAAACAGGCCACCCTCCTTAGTACCTTCCGCCTCTTACCTTCCCTCCCATCCTTCCACCACCCACGGTGTTTTTTCTGAAAAATTATATTTCTCCTCAGTCATGGAAATGTGAACCGTCCTCCCTTGTCTTTATGATAAGCAGGTGTGGTAAATTACTGTTTTAATTTTATTCAATTATTTTTTTTTAATAAGTTGTTGCCTATATGTTTATAAATTCTCTTACATAGCTTTTTACACTCACACTTTTGATATCACATTACATTATGGTAATTCTGTATTATAATATTGTCAATTATTATTCTAATCTCATGACATTGTATTTCTACAGCCCTGAAGATGACTTACAATGTAAGCCAAAACGTTAACATAATCTTTTAAAAAAATACTCTTTTTTTATAATTTGTATTTTTTTTGGATCTACCTTGAACGAACCCCAACAAAAATCATCTAAAAATAAATTTTTCCACTACTTAACTATATTTTTTCACAAAGTTACAATGAAAATTTTAACGATAGTTCGTCATTCATTCCCAATTTTAGAAATTAAAAATTACAATAGAGACAAATTGTAAAGAAATCAAGGTATTCACGTTGGTACCACGTGGCAACCTCTGAAAAATGCTGCATCGTCAGTGCCTTTTCTGACACGACCCATTAGCCAAGGAGGAAAGGTTCCATGGTCTCCTATGCCCATATGAAGCATAGTCTAATCTGAACGGGTGTTGTAAAAACAAAACTATGTTGTCAGACCGGTATTCTACCGGTAGTATGTGTCCCTGGCGATACCATTAATAGATTTGGTAAGGCCAACATGGAGATAATGATTAAGTAAACCCACGTGGTTCGGATGTCAAGGCCACTATAAGTAATTTATTTCGGCGCCATCTATACTCCTCTTTGCAAAGAAAGATTCCACTGCACTTCAACGATAAGCTTATCTAGTTAGTATGGTTGGAGATTAGTTGGCCGTCGAGGATTATGCTGGAGAAATTAGTCAGGGTTTAGGTCAGGATGATGCCGGTCCTGATCCTGGCCGAAACTTACAATACCTGTCCACTTTCCTGTTTAGGACCGAAGTCCTGTTTACTTTCCTGACTGAGGGATGCATCCCAATAATCCTGGGCGTTTGTCGACCTGTACGCTGACGGCCGAAGAGTGCTCAATAGCGGCCACACGGCTGGGCGAAGGTCGCCGGGCGTCTGGCCTCAGAATGTCACTCACCCCTCCCCACCCCCACAGCAAGGACCTTCTTCCTGGGGGTCTTACCTGTCTTGTCCTCTCTTCCGGAAACATGTAGCGAGCTTCCGAACTGATGTGACTAACACTCCGAGAAATAGGACATCTGACTTTGGCGAGCACTGACGCTCACTAACCTCCATTCATGAAATGCCACGTATGGGCGATTAAACATTTCTTTTTATTATAATTAGCGCTACAACGTGAAATTTTGCAACTAACAATTCATCCCTAACCCGTAAAATATGCCAAGGAAGTCACCCAAGTAAGGACAAATAAATTTATTCTTTTGTAATTTAATTATATTCATATGAGGATAAAATATATATAACAAATCTGGTCCTTGGGGTATTTTTTTGCCATAGATGCTATGGTTAGTTCAATTATCCAGGTCCTATTTTAGATTTTAAAAATTTTTCGTTACTTAATGACTTAGTCTTGTTGAAACAAATACGAAATATTGGCTGCTAATATATATGTACATTTATAGCAAGCAAGAACAGGTGGGATAGAGAGTTCAGTGAACACACAAAAAGAGTAAATCACAAAGAGTAAAATTTTACGGGGATCTCTCGCCCTTCGTTGGTGAAGGAGTGAAAGAATTGTCCTCCGCCAGACTCCTCACTGACGAAGGGCGAGAAATCCCCGAAAATTTTACTCCTTGTGATTTTCTCTTTTGTGTGCTCACTGCACTCATTAACCCACTGTTCTTGATTACTATATACTTATATATATATATATCGCCAAACCCTACTACATTAAACGCCAGCAGTGAGTTTGAAACTTTTTTTTAAAATAACTTTCTTGCCAAAGTTAATAAATGATGTAAATGAAAGTGGTTCTCATTTCCTGTATTTGCGCCCATGCGTGAATACTGTTTGCGATTGGCTGATGGGTTGGTGTTTGTTGTTAGGTTTGTTATTGCTGTCGCTTTTGAAATTGCACCAAACAAGCACACATATTGTAGATGAATGGGGGATTTGTTCTACATTGGATAGCACTCTCAATCCAGAGGCTCCGCAAGATAAATGATGTAAATGAAAGTGGTTCTCATTTCCTGTATTTGCGCCCATGTATGAATACTGTTTGCGATTGGCTGATGGGTTGGTGTTTGTTGTTAGGTTTGTTATTGCTGTCGCTTTTGAAATTGCACCAAACAAGCACACATATTGTAGATGAATGGGGGATTTGTTCTACATTGGATAGCACTCTCAATCCAGAGGCTCCGCAAGATAAATGATGTAAATGAAAGTGGTTCTCATTTCCTGTATTTGCGCCCATGTATGAATACTGTTTGCGATTGGCTGATGGGTTGGTGTTTGTTGTTAGGTTTGTTATTGCTGTCGCTTTTGAAATTGCACCAAACAAGCACACATATTGTAGATGAATGGGGGATTTGTTCTACATTGGATAGCACTCTCAATCCAGAGGCTCCGCAAGATAAATGATGTAAATGAAAGTGGTTCTCATTTCCTGTATTTGCGCCCATGTATGAATACTGTTTGCGATTGGCTGATGGGTTGGTGTTTGTTGTTAGGTTTGTTATTGCTGTCGCTTTTGAAATTGCACCAAACAAGCACACATATTGTAGATGAATGGGGGATTTGTTCTACATTGGATAGCACTCTCAATCCAGAGGCTCCGCAAGATAAATGATGTAAATGAAAGTGGTTCTCATTTCCTGTATTTGCGCCCATGTATGAATACTGTTTGCGATTGGCTGATGGGTTGGTGTTTGTTGTTAGGTTTGTTATTGCTGTCGCTTTTGAAATTGCACCAAACAAGCACACATATTGTAGATGAATGGGGGATTTGTTCTACATTGGATAGCACTCTCAATCCAGAGGCTCCGCAAGATAAATGATGTAAATGAAAGTGGTTCTCATTTCCTGTATTTGCGCCCATGTATGAATACTGTTTGCGATTGGCTGATGGGTTGGTGTTTGTTGTTAGGTTTGTTATTGCTGTCGCTTTTGAAATTGCACCAAACAAGCACACATATTGTAGATGAATGGGGGATTTGTTCTACATTGGATAGCACTCTCAATCCAGAGGCTCCGCAAGATAAATGATGTAAATGAAAGTGGTTCTCATTTCCTGTATTTGCGCCCATGTATGAATACTGTTTGCGATTGGCTGATGGGTTGGTGTTTGTTGTTAGGTTTGTTATTGCTGTCGCTTTTGAAATTGCACCAAACAAGCACACATATTGTAGATGAATGGGGGATTTGTTCTACATTGGATAGCACTCTCAATCCAGAGGCTCCGCAAGATAAATGATGTAAATGAAAGTGGTTCTCATTTCCTGTATTTGCGCCCATGTATGAATACTGTTTGCGATTGGCTGATGGGTTGGTGTTTGTTGTTAGGTTTGTTATTGCTGTCGCTTTTGAAATTGCACCAAACAAGCACACATATTGTAGATGAATGGGGGATTTGTTCTACATTGGATAGCACTCTCAATCCAGAGGCTCCGCAAGATAAATGATGTAAATGAAAGTGGTTCTCATTTCCTGTATTTGCGCCCATGTATGAATACTGTTTGCGATTGGCTGATGGGTTGGTGTTTGTTGTTAGGTTTGTTATTGCTGTCGCTTTTGAAATTGCACCAAACAAGCACACATATTGTAGATGAATGGGGGATTTGTTCTACATTGGATAGCACTCTCAATCCAGAGGCTCCGCAAGATAAATGATGTAAATGAAAGTGGTTCTCATTTCCTGTATTTGCGCCCATGTATGAATACTGTTTGCGATTGGCTGATGGGTTGGTGTTTGTTGTTAGGTTTGTTATTGCTGTCGCTTTTGAAATTGCACCAAACAAGCACACATATTGTAGATGAATGGGGGATTTGTTCTACATTGGATAGCACTCTCAATCCAGAGGCTCCGCAAGATAAATGATGTANGGGGGGGGGGGGGGATTCGAACCAGCAACGCCAGAATTGCAAGACCCGAATGGATCCCATGAGCTACCCTGCCGCTCCTTCTCAAGAAACTTACCGACTTGGCAATGCCAAGCTCTTTGCTCTCTACAAAGGACTTCTGAGGGCAGGTCTCGAATCCGAAAGTTCAGGTATATGAAAGACCCTAACGGATCCCTTAGCCCAACCTGTTGTCATCTTTTCATTCCTTTTAACCGAGAACATTACTGATAAGTATCTGGAATTAGTACATAATAGCTTAGGTTACTTGTTTCAGATTCAATAAGAACTTAATGGGTAAAATCTCATCTTTTACATTATCAATTATTTAATGAATTTTCTTATTGATAATCGGTAATTGGATTCACTTTATACAATAACATAACCTGGTATAACTTGTTTAACATCATAATATAATAATGTAATAACATGATAGTGATAACTTGCTTTTAGTTTATTGATTTGATTAGATTACTAATATTAACCTAGAACATTAACTACAATAATATTGATTTTATATTATCGACTATTTGATCATTTTAATCTTACTTATTTTTACATTATCTATTTAATTATCATACATTTTGTATTCCGTCTTCATTGGTTTCGCAAACCATCTTCTGTTGGCGAGCGCTTTCTGACACTGTCCATCCTCGTGGCTGAATACACGTGTTCACTGTCACTGTCTTTAATCATCTATCTATTTAGATTACAATATATTTAGTTAGTCCATTCATATGAACATATTACTTGATTCACTTTAACCAACTATTAATTTAGTTGTGTTTTATTATCCCATGTAAATTAGAGCTGGGAATATCCCATCTGACATTTTTCATCAGGCCCGGGGGGCAGTCCCCAGTTCCATCGCCCCCAGGGAGAAGGCCTGGATGAATGGCGAGGCGTAAGGCTCATTGTCGCAGATAAGACAGAGGCCTACTTGTTAGTCCTCGGGCGACGACAGGACCTGCATTATCGAGCCTCCGACTTGGGGCAATAACAGCCTCGGGCCGTTCTCTCTCGTACTTCGTTTGATCCTGGGCCCGCCTTTGTCCGAACTACCCTGGAGGATCTGCCCCGCCTCCCATAGACCTGGCACTGTTCACTTACGAATGGGCACAACTTGAATTTAAACCTAGCGGCGCCAGGGTAGCTCATGGGATCCGTTTGCCAATCGAAATCCTGTCTCTCGATCCAGTCATTATCGAGAAAGAGAAGCTTGTCCTGAGCCATGGATGTTTAGAATTGGATGGCATCCTGTAGAGCGATAGTCCCTCCCTCCATGACCGTAAATTGAAAAAATTAAACATTGAGTCAACGTTTTGATTTATAGGATGTTATCCATCGAATGGAACACAAACATAACCCTTAGCGGCAACGATGACTTGAGATGTTTGTTGCCAATAAAAAAATAAAAAAAAACCATAACCCTTAGACACACTGCTGATTAATGTGAGTGGAAATGTTACTTTGTAATTCTGACTCACTCCAGATTTTCTCGATGCAAAAAAGACATCCTAAGATATCTGAGAAATTTTTCTTTGCGGAATTTATTTCTCATTCTGAATGGGAATTATTTCAAATTTATCTATTAATTTCATAGAACATATTTGTATTATAACTATCGAACATTTCATTGATTACAGATTTTTTCNTCACTAGTGTGCCGCTGGTTGTGAATTAATATATCCTAATATGTCCACCACCCCTGTCCCTTTAGAGCCTATAGCTTTAGGGACTGTATTTCTTCTTTTGCTTTGATTTATTTATAATTTAAAAAAAAAATATATATAGATAAATACATCTCCTCACATTATGGATCTTTCTTATTTTGAATTATATCTTACACTAACAGTGATGATGAGGAGTTTAAGATTGCTGTCAAGACAAAGTTAATCTTCTTCAGGAGAATAAAAAAAAAAAACTGTTCAGTAAATCTCTCTCCTGATAGCCACGTGACTTAAGCGCGCGCTACCCGGTGAGTAACATTGGAACTAATAGCGAGAGCTGGGAATATCCCATCTGACATTTTTCATCAGGTCCGGGGGGGAGTCCCCAGTTCCATCGCCCCCAGGGAGAAGGCCTGGATGAATGGCGAGGCGGAAGGCTCATTGTCGCCGATAAGACAGAGGCCTACTTGTTAGTCCTCGGGCGACGACAGGACCTGCATTATCGAGCCTCCGACTTGGGGCAATAACAGCCTCGGGCAGTTCTCTCTCGTACTCCGTTTGATCCTGGGCCCGCCTTTGTCCGAACTACCCTGGAGGATGTCTCCCGCCTCCCCTAGACCTGGCGCTGTTCACTTACGAATGGGCACAACCTGAATTTAAACCTAGCGGCGCCAGGGTAGCTCATGGGATCCGTTCGCCAATCGCAATCCTGGATCGCGATCCAGCCTTTATCGCGAGCCATGGATGTTTAGAATTGGATGGCAACCTGCAGATAGTCCCTCCCTCCATGACCGTAAATTGAAAAATGTAAACATTGAGTCAACGTTTTGATTTACAGGATGTTATCCATCGAATGGAACACAAACATAACCCTTAGACACACTGCTGCTTAATGTGTGTTACTTTGTAATTCTGACTCACTCCAGATTTTCTCGATGCAAAAAAGACATCCTCAGATATCTGACAAATTTTTCTTTGCGGAATATATTTATCATTCTGAATGGAAACTATTACAATTTTATCTATTAATTTCATAGAACATATTTATATTATAATTAGCGAAAATTTCAAATGATTACAGATTTTTTCANGGGGGGGGGGGGGGATTCGAACCAGCAACGCCAGAATTGCAAGACCCGAATGGATCCCATGAGCTACCCTGCCGCTCCTTCTCAAGAAACTTACCGACTTGGCAATGCCAAGCTCTTTGCTCTCTACAAAGGACTTCTGAGGGCAGGTCTCGAATCCGAAAGTTCAGGTATATGAAAGACCCTAACGGATCCCTTAGCCCAACCTGTTGTCATCTTTTCATTCCTTTTAACCGAGAACATTACTGATAAGTATCTGGAATTAGTACATAATAGCTTAGGTTACTTGTTTCAGATTCAATAAGAACTTAATGGGTAAAATCTCATCTTTTACATTATCAATTATTTAATGAATTTTCTTATTGATAATCGGTAATTGGATTCACTTTATACAATAACATAACCTGGTATAACTTGTTTAACATCATAATATAATAATGTAATAACATGATAGTGATAACTTGCTTTTAGTTTATTGATTTGATTAGATTACTAATATTAACCTAGAACATTAACTACAATAATATTGATTTTATATTATCGACTATTTGATCATTTTAATCTTACTTATTTTTACATTATCTATTTAATTATCATACATTTTGTATTCCGTCTTCATTGGTTTCGCAAACCATCTTCTGTTGGCGAGCGCTTTCTGACACTGTCCATCCTCGTGGCTGAATACACGTGTTCACTGTCACTGTCTTTAATCATCTATCTATTTAGATTACAATATATTTAGTTAGTCCATTCATATGAACATATTACTTGATTCACTTTAACCAACTATTAATTTAGTTGTGTTTTATTATCCCATGTAAATTTTAAATAATTAATGAGAGGGAATAGAATAAAAAATCTATCTGTCCCAGCCAGAACTCGAACCTGGATCTCCTGCTTTCCGGGCCGGTATGTTTCCATTACAGCACCGGTACGAGCCAAATAACTTATTAAATTCCCATCACACTAGCGAGAGCCTGACCCACGAGAAAGACGAATACATCGTCTTATGCTCGAAGGAACTGACATTGTCTAGCTATTTATCGACTTTCGTTATTTTTCTTTTTTAAATTTTCATTTACAAATATTAATTTATTTGTGATTTATTATATATTCTTCATGGCAAGACTTCAGAAAAGTTAAATAGTTATATGCAATTCAGGCGCTTCTACACTCTTTCATGAAAGTCTGTCTATGAGTTTATTTATATATTGATATGCAGTTGTACATGAATCAGGTGTAAGCAATAACGTTTTAGTGTTGCCCTGATGTTTGAGTAATATATTCTAGAAATATTGACTGAAGTAATTGTACAGAATTATTTGACCCAGGCCCTCAATAGTCTCTCTCTCTCTCTCTCTCTCTCTCTCTCTCTCTCTCTCTCTCTAGAAAAACTCTCTCTCTGTATATATTTTTTTAATTGCTTGTTTTATTTTGAATTATTCTGTTACTTTTGAATTTGGTTTTCCTTGAAGTTGGAATTGGTGATGTAGCCATATATTTTTTTTTCTTTTTGGGGGGTTTTTGAGTGGGGTGGTAGAGGATGGAATACAGGAGAGATTCGTGAAGACCAAGTTGAGAGGAACAGACAGACAGACCTGTAGGGTTGGGGGCGGCCCTGAAGATCAGGTTCCAGGTACGAATAACTCGCCCCACCACCACTCCAGCTGAGGTGCTGTGCCTGGAGGATTCCGCTCGTCAGCAGGGGATCTTTACCAGCGACTTCCAGCTCCACGCAGACTATCGATACTCTTAGATTGGTCGTCATCCACATCGATCACCTTGAATCGATTAGTAAACTACCTTAAGTTGTTCCCGAATTTTAGTGCGTTGTATATATTCTTTAGGGAAACCTATTGTAGCCGGATTCAATATCGTTTGATATTCTACGAACATCGTTAATTTTTCTTCATGGATATCCATCCCAATATGGAGTTTATCGCCCTCCAAAACAGTATCTTAATACTATCCCATGAATAGACCATGTATGTATGTTCATATAACCACAAAGACCGAATTCCTGATAATCCTCTCTTCAATATTTATATTTTGTCGACTATTTTAATTTTTGTGATTTATTAAATAAGAAAACACATATTCATTTCATTTCTATTAAATCTCCTCAGGGTTGTTAAACAAACAAAATTTTTTTTTTTCTCGATTCTGTACTACCAACAATGGAAGGAAACAAATTTGATTGTTAACCTTAGAAGTACTCATAACTGCGCTATTTCCCAGCTTTTATTGGTGAGATTATAAATGATAATAGCCTACTAAACAAGGACAAAAACACACACAAAGAAGTAAAAGCTTACTTAATGAGAGTATAAAGGGGGAGGGGCTCACCATCCTATTAAATTTTTAAATCTCATCCGTATTCGACATTGTTTTTTAAACATTTAGCAACATAAAAATTATATTGAATTGAATTTTGCATCTGATTTTGTTCTATATTTTTTTCTAAGTATTAATTATAACGAAGATATTGACGACTATTAATTATTATTATTACTTTTTTTTTAATGGTACAGTACATTAATGTTTCAAATAACACTTAGCCCCCTCCCTTTATTTTATTATTTTTTTTTATTTATGACGATGATATAATTTTATGTTTTGGTCTCTCTCGAAGCCTCTCCGGTTACCGACTTCTTCCATTAATAACCTCCGCCTTATTTTCTTGTTTAAAAGCGACGTACCAAATTTTGTTGCGAAATATAAAAACTGTGCACTCTATAGCATTGTCAGACTGATACACAAAAGCAGTATGCACACGCACACACACAAGCACAGTGCGAGGCTCACATGCTAAAGGTGTATCCTGTTTCTCAGAGTCCTTCTGAACTTTTAGTTACAAAGTTCCCTGCCAGAGTGCGCTATAGTCAGTGGGAGGGCGTATAGCAGGAAAGACCGAAGGAAAATATCAAAAACTTTTTGGAAAAAAATCTCTGTCTTGAGAACAACCTCAATAGGAGCAGTCCCTCGGAATTCGTATAATAATAAAAACGTAGATTGGAATGTATTGTTGTATAACTCTCTTATTATATTGAGAAAATAAACACTGCTGAAATGTTAGGTGAATTTTTCTTTTTTAATTCTATTGGGGCTAGATTTTTTTTTTTTTTTTTTTTTTTTTTTTTTTTTTTTTTTTTTACTAAGAACTGAATATCTAACTAAAGAAAACACTTAAATATGGCTATAATTGGAAATGTACACAGATGGACTTGTCTCCTTGAAGAATCCGTCTGGTGTCCAGAAACCGTGGGAAGCCAGGGACAATTATTTTGCGATTAGGGGGTTGTACGCCTCCCCCACCCCTCTTCTCTTTCTTTATTTCATGTGTCCGAGGCGGTCTTCCTCAGGGGTCCCTGGGAAAATGTGGAAGAAGATTATGTGTGTTCTTCTCCACCGGCTTTCACAATGTCCATAACACGTCACTAGGCATCGAACTCCGGCTATATCCATTGATCAGTATTTATTATTAAATTCGTTTACTGCAGTTATTAATTATCAATTATATCTCCCATAATTGCCGAAATTAAGTGAAATATGCTAATAGGTTATAATCTTAATTAACCCTTTAATAGTTTAAAAATTTCCATAAAACATATGCTTGACGAAAAATTAGATTTTTCGTTATTTTATTAATTTTTATCTGATTTTTCTTCCCCCACCTTCTTACCTGGTGGGAAACAAAATACAGAGAATTGAACAATCCAACTGAACAATCTTAGTTGAACCGTATCCAATTTAAAATTCTCGGAAATGTCATACAATTTCATTATTTATTCTATTTTTGGATTCTTCTCGTCTTGAAACTTAAAACATCAAATTTGTGATATGGGGTTATAATTTTTGATTTTCTTCTCTTGTTAAGTTTCTAGGATAATAGACTGGTGCATTCAAAATGGCGGTCTACCTCGAATTCCCGTCACTCAATGAAGCAATGATGGTTTGGGCATAGTCCACTATCCTCCGACTATCCGGGAATACTAGTCCGGACAGCCGCTCGTTCCTGTGACATCTTACAGTTTCCCACCGTATTTTACTAAAGTAGGCCCTGTTAATTTGGTTGGCAGAGATAATATTTACTCTGCTTGCGTGCTAGCGGCCTGTTATGACCAGTATTGACCTCCACAAGTTAATGTACAATCGATTTTTCATTTTCATTTCTTCTATGACGAATATTTTTGCCTCCTCAACAGTTAGCAGCTAGCAGCTTTTTTTCCTTAATTTTGTAAAGATAGTTACAAATATTTACAATTTTCGGAAATATCTTTCCTGTGAATATTTTTTTTCCTTCAATAATACCTCTCTTCCTTTCAATATCACCCCCGTTTTCCTACAATCAACTAGTGATTTCATAAATCCGGACTGTATCGTTGTACCTGTTCATGTGTATATTAAATTATGGTATAACTATCAGTTATTTTTATTTAATAGGAAAAAGATTATTTAAATCTTTAAAGAAGAGTGGAGCTGTGGAGGGGAGGTACAGTATCTCGAATGGAAATGTTGAAGGCCCCTGCTAGATCTTTGTTATTCATAAACTGAAATTTGATCAGATATAAGTATCTAGCAATGGTGTGGGTAATCAAGGTAAAAAAAAACTACTTAATTTTTTAATGAATTCAAATTTGGCCGATACTCATTGAAAACGACGTTAGAGAAATTCTGTTAGAGAAATTAGTCAGGGTTTCGGACAGGATTAGAAAGATAAAATACTCCTGGGTGAATATTAGCCGACGTTTCGACATAACTTTTAACTCATCATCAGGGCGATAGTAATGTCTGGAGAGATCTCCGAGGGAGGTTTATGGTCACATCCCTGACTGTAGAGCAAAACTGACCAGTTTAGCTCTGCACTCTGAGATGTGACGATAAACCTCCTCGGAGATCTCTTCAGAAATCTCTATGACCCTGATGATGACTTACAAGTTAAGTAATAATAAAGTAATCACCCAATAATTTTGAAGAATTTTATTTTTCTGATCTTGACCGAATCCCTGACTAATTTCTCCAGTATAATACTCGAGGGCCAACAACTCCAGCCAATCATCTTAGAGAAATTCCCCGAAATTATGATGACAATTTTCGAGTAATGTTATTGTATCTTATATTCATCAACTATCGGTGGTTTTTTTTTTTACGCCCACTTTTGTTTTATATACGAATGGAAGTAATTGATAAATTATCATACGAGAAATGCTAAAAAAGAGTTTTAAGGTTATAAATGTATCACGGGCACTGATGACAATTAGATTGAAAGTTTTAGCAAGATGTCTCTACATAAGACCCGTCATCATTTTTAAAACGCTCCTCACTTCTCTAAACTCCTCTGATGTTGGAATTTCATTTCGTCTTCTGTTTCGATTGTCAAAATACAATGAAAGGTATCATTCGACTTATAAATGGCTTATGAATTGATTTTACAACTGTCTTTTCTTTAACTTAATTTGACGCAATTTTACCAACAAAATATCAACATGGATAGAAGTGTTTATTTCTCCTCAATGCATTGCATGAGTTTAGTAATTGTTTTTGGTTAAACCAAGTTTTTATGAAGCTGTGAAATGAACAATTAAATCATGCCATAAAAAGAAAAAAGGTATCAACTTATTTTTCCCACAATTATTTACAATATAAATAGTATTAAAAAAGTTATAATTACCTCTTTAGGCTATAGAAAGTTATATCTGAATCTCAAGATGGGTAATTAAGACAACTATTGCATTGTTTTTTGTTTTTTTTTGTTAATGTTTCACATTCTACATAATATTTTACTGCACCGTCATTTGTTTAGTTAATCACTATTTTTGATAGAAAACATTTAGGTTTGACCTCTGGGATCCGAGGGACAATAAAGTTTCAAAAGGCTTTGTTGTGTGGCTAGGGAGGAAAAAACTCTCCCAGCCGATAGTGTATGACAGACGACCATTGTGAGGGCTTCTGGAGGCGAGAGACGGAGAAAACGAAGAAAAAGATAGGCCTCTGATGGAGGGGATTGGGTAAAAAGACCTCCCCCCCCCACCCCCCGCGGCTCTTTGCTGACAAAGACGAGAGGCAGGTAATGAAAGGAGGTGACAGGACTGCTCCCTGGTGGACTCCTCAAACTTGGTCTGCCTGCATGACGCCCAACTTGTAATTAGGCTTGACAAATTGCTTCATAATTTCATCACAACGTAAAGTTCAAGTGGGCTGTAGGTCAATAACACTTGTGGAGATTCCTGAAGGATTAATCGTTCCAATTGGTGATTAGGGCAAAGCTATGCGGCCCTTGTGGAGAAATTTGTTTCCACCGAAAGGATGACAACTGTCAATAATTCTGAATCATTTACTTTTTTCTTAAAATCATAATTTTTTTTTTCTTATGCGAAGGCTTTTTAAATATACATATCATCGGTATAATACGATTTTTTTTAATTCCTCTCGTACTTAACTCACTTTTATAACTGTTTTAATCGACAATAGTTACTTATGATTGAGGAGGTAATTTGGATTAAGTCAAAATATTGACCACGTTTTGACCGAATCCCAATTATCTATTCAATCGTACATCTTACTGTAAACAACCCCTCTATCTGATCATCATGATTGACGAACGTGACCAACAATTCTAACTTCAAAACAAAAGAAAAATTATTTTAATAATAAAGCACGAGTGTTGGATATTATCTATTTGTTGGAAATAACTACTGAACGATAGTACAACAGCTTTACTTGACAAGGAACTGATAATCTCCGAGAGATTTCCAATCCAAAGCAATAACTATCAAAGCTATACCTTCTAAGGGGTCGACTCTAGCGCTGTATCTGTTGTGGTGTCAGTTGCCAGTAGTTATAGTCTGATGATATTAATTTAATAAATTAATTTTTTTGCCCCTATGAGATTCCAACCATGTGTAAATAAAATGAGAATTAAAACTATTATATAAATATTGTATATGTTGTGGTATTTAATCCCACATTAATTTTATACAATAAATCCAAGATGATTGAATTTAAAAAAATCTTACAGTCCCGGCTGAGGTAGGTGGCAAGCAGATGTTCGCTCGCTCTCGACCGTGCGATCTTCTTTTCTCGTCTTAACATTAATTCTTGTCATCTCTTTAGCAATATTAAAGAACGGTTTGGGAATTTAGCGAAGGTGATGTATTCGGGAAGTATGTCGCTGCGGGATCGAGTCCTGTCCTAAATAATCCCTTAGAGAAAAATTAAATCTTTCCCCATGCCATGGAGAATAGGGTGGCTACCTGTAGGTACCCCTCTATATTTTATTGTTATTTATACACTTCTTAATCTGAATTGTCAGAAGATTTTGAGTAATGAAATTAAGCTGTAGGTGTCAGTTCCACAAAGTGGCTATTAAAAAATTTTAACACATCTTCCTACTTAGAAGCAGTTAAAAATATATTCCGCTTAAAATTATATATGTATAGAGATAATATTT
>KZ808425.1:22086-34110 GCA_000696205.2 Oncopeltus fasciatus | reverse complement strand
AATTTTAATTTTATAAATATTATTTATTTTGTGGTCTTTAATCCCACGTAAATTTAGATAATTTTTAGTGCAAGGGAACAGAATAAAAAATCTAACTGTCCCAGCCAGGACTCGAACCTGGATCCCCTGCTATCCGGGCCGGTGCATTTTCCACTTATGCTACCGAGACAAGTCTGATAAGTTATTAAATTCCCCACACTAGTGCGGGGAATTTAATAACTTATCAAACTTGTCCCGGTAGCATAATTGGTAAATGCACCGGCCCGGATAGCAGGGGATCCAGGTTCTAAGCTGGGACAGTTAGATTTTCATTCTGTTCCCTTGCACTAAAAATTGATAGAACGAAATGTTTCGATTGAAATTATAAATATGATTTGACTAGCGACTAATCCTTTTTTTTTTAAAGATATATATCCTGTTAAGATAACAGCATTTATTGGATTTCCTGAGATTGTTCCAGAAAGGGATATTGAAAGGATGTCTTGTTTAGTTATGCTCCAGATCATGCATTGTGATGTTGTTTTTCTACAGTTTGTTTTACAAAAGTTCATGGTTGAAATAGGGGTATGAGTATAGAAAGTTCATGGAATTATGTATTATTCATTATCATAATATTGAGTTATTTGAGTTTGTCCTGTAGCAACTATTGCTGGGCAAACGGCCGAAGTAGATTGACAATCCCCTTTGAGAAACATGACCTCTAGACAGGATTTAGGTGCCATCCTCCACTTCTCTTCTACTGTCTTCTGCCAGGTCATCCTAGGTCCTCTTCAGCTCTGTGGACTTTGAAGCGTATCTGTGGAGCTCTTTATCGCCTTTGGATTCTTCTACCTGCTGTGTCTGGTAGAAGTGGAATTATATTTCATCAACTCAGGGCAGAAATGAGATTTTTAACAATCTAAATTGGTTGACAGTAACATAAGTGCTCTTCCATGTTTCACAACCGGACTTTATATTCGAATTGAATAGCTTTTGTAACATGTTCTCTTCTTTTGGTTTTCGGACATAGGTATTGAGACACATAGTTTCATGTTTAAATCCCCCCCCCCCCACATTTATGGGGACGATTCCTTCGCATCTCTCATACGAACGAGTACTCCTCACAAACATTTGGAAAAAGTGTACTTACTCCCTGAAAAAAACAACAAAAAAATCCAAAAGAACCATTATGTCACAATGAATAATAGCAACGATTATGTTCCACAAGTCACTAAGGTGTGCTACATAAGAATGACACTTTACAGAAGACTTTCAAGGAGATCATATGGATAAATGCAGACCATATAGCAACAACAGATAAATATATATAATTATATTTTAGCTGTTCCAATGTAGATGAAAAACAGTTGAAATTTTTCAAAATTTGCATAACCTCATCTAGAGCTTTATATTATTTATCCCTTTAGGGCATTTTAGTAATGTGTGTACATCACTACAAATTAACTATTTTTTTCTTTAATTTTTGAAAGACATATATATATAAAACAATAATAATAAAATTAAATGAACAATAAATGAATCTTTTATGTGTACATCATTATATGATTACATACTTATATTTTATAACAAATATGAAAATTATGTTGCCTCCAGGACGAATCCCCCAATAATCTCTAAAAAATAAATAACTCTATTATGTGCTTGCCTAGTCGGTAGCCAGAAAATGTTTCAAGCAGGCCTTTCGGAAGAACGACGACCCTTTCACCAAATGTGGCAATGCATTTAGCTCCCTTGTTGCTGCGACGTGGAATGCACTCCTTCCAGAGGGGGAGGGGGGGTGATGTTGAGCTCTTCAAGTAAAATTGCAATCCCAAGGCGAAGGTCTCAATCGACCACCGGCTTGGAATTAGCGTGGCTAAACATAGGTTGTGGATAAATTACCTTCAAGAGCATGGAGGAGCATCTGACTGCTACAGAAATATCACAGGTCACCAGTAACTGTTAATAAAAATAACTTAATATCCAGTGATAACGTGTGACCTTAAATACGGTCACTTATGTAAATTGATGCCAGAGACGGAGCTAGTTCGACATTCGTTATGCTCAACCATCTCAAAGCGGTTGTCCATGTTCCCAACAAAACAAACACACCTGTGACGTCATGAGCGTTCCTAACAAATAGCTTCATCATTTCATGATAGTAGCCCATTCATTATCTTTTGGCTATTTCGTTTTTTATTTATTTAACCATAGGTGAGTATAAATGCTGGTCTTATAATTTTGCTTAAAGTATATTCCAACAAAAAATATTACTTTTTTTGTAAAATTTAACAACAATTTGTACATGTGTACGTGTAAATGATGTGACGTCATTTGCGATGGAAAACTTTCTATGCACAAAAGTAAAAAACAAAAATATTTGTTTTGTTCCATTTATGGAAACACGCCTTTACGTTACCGCTATATCCATTTAACTTTTGTACAGCTTTCAGAGCTATTTTTTTTTTTTTTTTTNAAGGTCATAAGGAGTGTAAAATGTAATTTGCTTTAGTTCATGGTACATAATAGTTTTGCAAAAACCACTAACCAGGGCCATTATACCACTCTTCTTTGCCGAACAGCCTAGAGCCAGCCTTGGTGGTCGTTCCTTTTCCCCTCGTTCTCCACTATCCAGATTGCCAATTCATGTCGTGTATTCTTATCTATGTCTACGTTCAGTGATGCATGGGGAGCTGCTTTGTTAACTCTGCTCTTTGATGACAGTCTCTTCCCTAACGAAAAGTTAATGCAAGTCAGTCAACCTCAAGATATGAATTTTGATGGATACGTACTTAGTTAAATTAAAGATCTTAAATATGTAATACAACATACTATAAGTAAATTCCCCACACTAGTGCGGGGAATTTAATAACTTATCAAACTTGTCCCGGTAGCATAATTGGTAAATGCACCGGCCCGGATAGCAGGAGATCCAGGTTCGAGTCTCGGCTGAGGTGGTAAGATCCTTTACATCAATTCCCTTGCATTTGTTGTATAAATTAATGTGGGATTAAATGCCACAACTAATATTAGTATTTAAAACAAATAGCTGACAATGTTAACTCCTTTGAGCCTAAGACGATATATTTGTCATACTCGGATGTTTAGACTCAGAGTAAAGTGTAGGGAGTAGAAGGAATTATCTAGCTAGCCTTGGTTGTTTAAAGGATAACATACTTGCCCGGAAAGAAGGAGAACCGGGTTCGTGCCCTGGCTGAGGTAGTAAGTTTTTTTTATTCTATCCCCTTGCATTTATTGTATAAAATTAATGTGGGATTAATTATTACAACTAATATTAGTGTTTAAAAAAATGTACAATACTCTGTTTATCTTTAAACCGAGATTTTTCCAAATGATCTTAGATTAGTTCTAGAGGCTGTTTTGTGTATGTGTGTGACTAAGCACTTAATGGCTTCCTTAAAGTATTATTATTAATANACAGCTCGAGTTTTTTTGAGAAATTCTCGAAAGTTTGAATAAGGTATTATATAATTAAGATCTTAAATTGTAACTCCTTCTTAATCCCATCTCCGTGCTAAAACGCTTATTTAAGAAGATATGTAAGGAGATTTCTGTGAAGATTGTGCGCCTTACCAACACTTCCTGGCCGATCTGTCTAGAGACAGCCTCTGCTTCATTTACTTCTCACTACGTTACCATTTTTATAGAAACATGGGAACTTTGCTGTGTTTAAGGTGGTTCTAAGTGACAGACTTTCATATCCATTTCTTTTTAAGCCCTTCCTTAGAGAGTAGTGGTAATACACACCTGATGACTACTACTGTCGAAGAAAATTCCTCTTGGACAACTGGATTAAGATAATAATGGCACTGTTTATGACAGTGGCACTGAAGACAAGATGGCTGCTTGCTTCGGTATCTCTGAAACGGGAAAATAATAAAGTTGAATTTCCCTCTCTCGTTAAGAAATTCCCTCGCGATCTAAGTGCTCCCCTACCCAGCGCTGGGAAAATTATATCCACCATATTCTCGGGGGGACAAAGAGCCCCCTTTTCTGCGGTCAGCTCCACCCTCTTCAGTGCTCCACCTAAATTTTTAATGGCTATTTTACATTTACCTGCCACTCGCTTACCTCGGAATTTTATTATAAAGAAGTTACTACAAAAATGTTAATGAGAGTATTAATTTTATAGTTTTTTTTTTTTTTAAATCCACATTTATGTCGGTTGGCAATTTAATATAAGAAAGAGAGTAGTGAACTCACAAAAAGAAAAATTACAATTATTAGATGTCCTTTGTTGGGGTTCGGTCAAGGTAGATACAAGAAATACAATTTAGAAAATATATATAAAATAATAATAATAATATAAAAACAAAATATTTTTGGATATACTTTGACCGAACCCCAACAAAAACATCTACCAATTCTAATCTTTCTTTTTTTGAGTTCATTACACTTCTTTCTTCCTTCTGTTCTTATTTATTAGTTACATCTTAGCCGCGAGTGTTTCATTATCTATACATATGTGTGTGTGTCTATATATATATAATACATAAAACATACATATTTTTCTTAATAAATTAATAAAAGAGTATATTAATGTCAGGCTACAAACTACATTTGTCAAAATAATTTAAGGTTGACTCAAAGGGATTATAATCATATTATCCTCCTCTGAATGAAAATAAATGCAGTGAAATTTAATACCCTTCTCTCAACAATATCGTACTTCAAGTCGCACAAAGACGCTGGTTTGCAGACTCTTTGTTGAATAGAATGGTTGTGCTCTTGGCGATCGCTCTGAGTAAATATTTGTAGGCTTCAAAATTACATTCACTGTTGTACATAACCTACCGTCCACTGGAGTTTTGTTTCCAGGAAATATAGCGCTATTTAAATGCTATAATTATTTTCTTTGCAGATAAAAAAATTTAATTAAATACAGTCTTAAAGTTTTTGGAACTATTCAATTACAACAGAGAAATAAACAAATCTTCATGTAAGTACCAGGAGCCCATATCGCCCTCCGTTAAGACAGTTTGTCTACTTTCGAAGCCAAGAAAACTTTCTTTCAGTGCAATCGGAGTCAGTACAAAATAAGGGTCTCTCCGAGTTCGCAATCTGCCAAAAGGGGACAAAGATATTCCCCGACTTCCCCTTAGAGGAAGAATATACTCCTAGTGTAAATATTTATTGTTATCCTGACATATTATATTGAAATACATCCTTGCCTAAATAAACCGTAACTTTCTGGTGCCAAAGCAGTTTGTATGTGTTGAAGCGTCCCTGAACCACTCGCCTCTGACTGTTTCAGATCTGCGACTTCGGCCTGGCCCGCGTGGAGGAGCCTGACAAAGCGAAGCACATGACGCAGGAAGTGGTGACGCAGTACTACAGGGCCCCTGAGATCCTGATGGGGGCGAGGCACTACACGGCCGCGGTGGACGTCTGGTCTGTCGGCTGTATCTTCGGCGAGCTCCTGGGCAGGCGTATCCTGTTCCAGGCCCAGTCACCCGTCCTCCAGGTACTGCAGGAGGTCTACTTAGTAGACCTGCCAGTAGCTAACTCAAGTCAATCAATCATACCTTCCGTAATCCGTCATCATTGGTTTCTGCAAACCATCTTCTGTTGGCGAGCGAATACAGACAGTGACAGTGAACACATGTATTTGGTCAAGAAGATGGACAAAGTCCGAAAGCGCTCGCCAACAGAAGATGGTTTACAGAAACCAATGAAGACGGATAATAGAAGTTATGATAGTTCTATATTCATTGGTAGTCATAATAACCCTTTAGATTATTTAATTAACTCAAGTCAATGTTTGAAATCTCTTCTGGTCGCCGCTGAACTATTCTACTTTCAAAAAGAGAGTTTGTTGACCGTAGATATTATTCTAAGATGATTTTAGTTGGGGTTCGGTCGAGTTCGGTTCCCTCGACCGAACCCCAACTAAAATCATCTTAGTATTCTACTTTCATATTTTATGTGATGTGGCCACAGGAGTGATGAACATTGTTAACAAGATGATGATTCAGAATTCATAATAAGATGATGTTCGTTACCTTTAATCCTCGTTAATCATACAATTTTTAACTATTGTAAAGCTATTGACATTTTTATCACGATGTGACTTTTGGGAAGTTCAAAATATCTTCATCTACCAGAATTCAAAACATTTTTTTTAAATCTCTCTTGAAAATTTTATAAATATAGGCCTTGGAGCGTTGATTATCGAGATAACAGCTCGAGTTTTTTTGAGAAATTCTCGAAAGTTTGAATAAGGTATTATATAATTAAGATCTTAAATTGTAACTCCTTCTTAATCCCATCTCCGTGCTAAAACGCTTATTTAAGAAGATATGTAAGGAGATTTCTGTGAAGATTGTGCGCCTTACCAACACTTCCTGGCCGATCTGTCTAGAGACAGCCTCTGCTTCATTTACTTCTCACTACGTTACCATTTTTATAGAAACATGGGAACTTTGCTGTGTTTAAGGTGGTTCTAAGTGACAGACTTTCATATCCATTTCTTTTTAAGCCCTTCCTTAGAGAGTAGTGGTAATACACACCTGATGACTACTACTGTCGAAGAAAATTCCTCTTGGACAACTGGATTAAGATAATAATGGCACTGTTTATGACAGTGGCACTGAAGACAAGATGGCTGCTTGCTTCGGTATCTCTGAAACGGGAAAATAATAAAGTTGAATTTCCCTCTCTCGTTAAGAAATTCCCTCGCGATCTAAGTGCTCCCCTACCCAGCGCTGGGAAAATTATATCCACCATATTCTCGGGGGGACAAAGAGCCCCCTTTTCTGCGGTCAGCTCCACCCTCTTCAGTGCTCCACCTAAATTTTTAATGGCTATTTTACATTTACCTGCCACTCGCTTACCTCGGAATTTTATTATAAAGAAGTTACTACAAAAATGTTAATGAGAGTATTAATTTTATAGTTTTTTTTTTTTTTAAATCCACATTTATNCCCATTTTTTATATATATTAAACTTTTATTTATTTATTACATTCTGTTACATTAAAACATTTTGTAATTTGATCACCACAATGAATTAAAAAAAAAAAGACATTCAATGTCAATCACATGAGGATTGAAGGTGACCAATGACACCACTCTCAAATTATTTACAGTCGACGGGGAGGGTTGAAGGAGATGGAGTTGGAAGACATCATCTTTTAAAAAATTAAACATATACATGAGAGACACTCATAATTAAATTAATTGTCTTTACAATATACATAATTGAAACCATATTTTTATTTAAATTATCAGTATTGTATAGTTGTTTTTTTCTTTCTTTTCTTATTCATATTTTTAATTTATTTCAAAGTTATTTTTTCATTTCATTAATTCTTTTTTTTTTTTTTTTTTACAATTCTTCTTTTCTCGTTCTTTAGTTGTTAGTTATTGTTTGCTTTATTATTATTTTTTGTTAATTGTATATTATAATCAACTAATGTAATTATTTTCTATACATGGACATTGTATACAATATTTGTATGGTATGTGCAGATTAAAAAACTCCATCTTGAGGAAAAAACATGCTAAAAAAATATCTTCATCGGAGGAGCTAAAAATATGGTCCGTTAATAATTGTATATTTACTCGCACACTTGTGTATGTATATATAAAATAATATAATGTGGTATGTATGAAATAAATAAAAAATACGTGTGGCTGTTTGTCGGTCTAGCAACCAAACCTCTCCAGATAATCTAACCAAATGGCAATTTTTTTATTAAGGTATTTCATTTGCATTTCATTTCACTGCAAGATCTTGATAGAATTCACTTTTGTTTGAAATCTTATGAGGGGGGGGGGGGATTAGAGGTAAACTAATAATTGTCGCTACCACACCCCCTTACCACCCCTGGACCATCCCCTGATAGTGACCTCCAATCAGCCACCCTTATCAACAGGTACGGCTCCCCGACGTTACCCCATTCCTCCCCTGAGCTACACCGCTTCACTCCATCAGGATTTACCCTGAATACTGGTGATAAAAAACTTGTGGAAATGTTTTGTTTTTTTCAAAGTTTTACTAATGCTCTACTAAAGGGATCTATAAGAGCTTTCTATGCTCTACCAAAACAGACATTTCCAACATTTCTCGCAAAAGTTTACATTTTTAAAATACCTGTTTGAAGTAATTTTTTCCAAGTTCCTTCCGCCAGTTGCTGAATGATTTGCCTTCTTATTTATATTCCTTACGTCCCTTATGCTATGTACGATATTTTTCTATGATGATATCCAGGAATGATTTAAAAGTTTAACTGTAAATCTCAACTGTTCAGCCTTAGCAGCCTGTGTCCCCTCCTGGATTTTGTGCTTCCTTCGCTGTCGGTCTTGCAATACTAATTACTTCGTTAAGGTTTACTCGTTACCGTGGGTAACTTCAACCCCTTTCAATCTTATTCAAGCGGAATCTTCTTTATATATAGCTGGAAAAATTGATTTTCCACGAATCCAAAAATTATCTAATTGAAAAGGTTTTTATGTTTAATATATGCCATGGCTTTCTTTATTTTTCAATTTAATTACTGTTCAATTTCAACAGTAATTAATTAATATTGGTATCTGTCAATGTCAATCAGATAATGTAAATGCAGACGCCATGATTTCGGGTCATGAATTAATTAATATCGGTTTCTGTCAGTGTCAATCAGATAATGTAAATGCAGACTTATTTAGTTGGTAATCTGGTGTGTCGCAGCTGGAGCTGATCACGGATTTGTTGGGCTCGCCCTCCCTCGAGGACATGAGACACGCCTGTGAGGGCGCCAGGAGTCACATGCTACGCCTGCGGTCCAAGCCTCCGGCTCTCGCCGCACTCTACACTCTGTCGTCGCTGGCCACGCACGAGGCCGTCCATCTCCTCTGCCAGATGCTCGTCTTCGACCCGGTAAGTATGAGTCTCTCTGAAATCCTTCATTTTGCCCCTCGCCCTCCAGCTTCACTTTCATCTTCTTCTCCAGGACAAGCGTATCTCGGTGGTGGACGCCCTGGCACACCCCTACCTGGACGAGGGTCGCCTCCGCTACCACTCCTGCATGTGCAAGTGCTGCTTCACCACCACCAACGCCATGCGGCAGTACACACACGACTTCGAGCCTGTCGCCCAACGCCCCTTCGACGACCTCTGGGAGAAGAAGTTGACCTCGGTCCAGCAGGTCAAAGGTAATCTCCACACATTTCATCTCTTAGGCGGCTAAACAATTGGAGCTTTCTTACATAAAGTCAAATAAATAATGTTCTCAAATTATATTTTTAAAAATTGCTGTTATATTTATACTATTGGTGTATTTTCCAACTGCTATTTCTCAAGGTAAACTAAGTATAAATGTTAACTTTAATCACTTTTGTTGGCTCCCCCCTCCCCTCCCCCACTGCTCTTGGATTTACTTTTCTTAATATTTCATAAATTTTAGTTGAGTTAATTTTATAATTTATTCGTAGACTTTTAAAAACTTATATTTCTTATAGCAAGAGCTTTTTATAGAAGGAATTTTTTTTTTATTTGAAGAATTTTTATGGCGTTATGTTTCTTAATATACTTTTTTCCATCTTTAATAATAACCTTTTAGTGAAGTCCGTTACAGCTTATTATTTTTTATAATGCATTATATTACATTCTATAAATATGAAGAGTAAATATAAAATGGAAGAAATGAAAATCAAAGAAAAATAATTTTTGAGAAAATAAACAATAAGGAAAGTAATAAAAAAATCGGAAGTTTTAGAAGTATACGAAAAGGAAACCTTAACTAAATTAATATATTTTGTATTTACCGTTTTTTCTTCCGGGTTGGACCGTTGATAGTTGCCGAGCTTTCGCACATCATGTGATGAGTAGAAATTATAAAATGAACTAAAAAAAAATGGTAAATACATCTGACGACCGTCGAAGCCTACGTGAACATTAATATATTTATTAATATTAATTTTTCTACACATTAAAAGATGAACAAAAAGTGTAGATGAGTAAGAGTGTTTGTATGTCTATAAAAATTTTTATTGAGGATTTAGTGTTCAATATTTTATTGCATCAACTTTTCAGTTCATTCATTCTTATTTCAGCTTTCTGAAATAGTCCATGGGATTCCTTGCGACACAATCGATTTAATTAGGGAAGATCTTTATCGTTCCTGAATTGGCCATTGTAAGATGGAAGGTTTTCCTATCTTGAGGCATTTTACAACAGGAATCACTTAGTAAAGGATAAAGACAACGTATTACAGGTCTTGGAAGTAGCCGAGCAAGTTTGCAATCGGTAAAAGGAACTGTTTCATCTGTCCATTGCTTGTGCTGCCATCTTTCCAACAGGCAGTTATTGATGACAGTTTGCCATCATCCAGTTCATTACCAAATGTTCCCATAAAGGCTTTAATTCATTTGAAGGGTGTTCTATGACCCACTTGGATAACATTTCTTTAGTTCTTTCCTTTTTTCTTCATTAAGATAGTCAGTCACAAATGGCAATATTACAAATCTATTTAATAGTAATTTTGCTTTGTGTTCAATGTATGTTTTTTTTTTTCTATTTCAGCCGAACCTCTTAAATTTTGGAGACTTATTTTAGTAGCTCAAATGAAGAGTTTTTGACAGTAGAGATTATTAGTGGATTTGTTGGGTCAGGGTGACCGAACACAAACAAATTCTTTGCTAATAATTTAGTAACCTATATTTCTTGCTTTACATATCGTAATGCAGCCTTTATCTAGTTTTATCATCCATCGCCAACACACATAACAGTGAAATATATTGTGATAACTGAATAAATAAATATAAAAAAAACTAATTAAATATAGCTAGTACACTCAACACGTGAGTTAAGAAAAAGAAGAATTAATCTTTTTCAGAAGAAATCTTTGTTTTGATAAAAAAGATTTCTCTGTTAAATTACAAGAAAAAAAAGAAGTTTGGTGTGTGTATTTTGACATTTTTTGTGTTTTACGTAGTACATAGATTTTCTTCATTATTTTGTCGTGGAGCGTTAACTCTTCGATCTCTTGTCACCTGGTGGAATACCACCAGCTCTACCATTGGAACTCCCAATCCAAACAGAGACCGTTCCATCAGTATTTACTATTCCTATTTCAAAAGTGTATTCTACTTTCATGTGGAGTCTAATGCTCTTTTGTGTGTATGCGTGTGTGTGTATCGCTTCTGCAACTGAAAAAAAAAGTTTGAAATATGATTTTAAACTCTTATCTGTTAAAGTCTCTCCGGTTTTTATATATCCATTATCCTTGTGTATTAATAATTACAAAAATATCTATTATCGGATCACACTCCGAATACGACTGAACGAATACGTAAATGATGGCCTTGAGCACCTCAAAAATTTTATAACAAAACGATCGATTGAATACTAAGATACTATTTCATAGTATAATAACTTTCGGTCGTAATCCCATCGTGTTTGTTTACTATTTTACGATAAAAATTTACCTCTGTAATTCTGGAGAAGACAGTTAAAGATTGAATCATGTACAAATCTGAAACAAAGAAATTAGATAACAAATGTTGCTGATAACGAAGCGCTTTATGGCTCCAAAATTCGTTGCGCCAGTGATATCCGTCCGTAGAAAAAAATTGCTTCGCGAGTCTGGACTTGATGATAAAACTTAACCTTCCACTAAAGACTTAATAATTAGAGAAACGAAATTTGTTATGGGCAGAATGGTGGGTGGGGCAATTTTAGGGGTGCTAGACGGTTCGAGCACCGAGATAATTGAGAGTCGGGCAAGTGCTGAAGGCATACAAAGGTCAACGTCCATCTGCTTAATGAAGGCGATGGCGACGGACGACCTGCAGTGTCCCTAGTCTGCATCACTTCCTCAGCTGCTTTTACAGAGATGTCCTGGGAAGCCAGCAAGATTCTCATCGCTCTTGGAGGATGCTATTTTTCTAAATATGCTTAGTTGATTAATTAATTCGATTTGTAATAGTTTATATACGCTTTCAATACAATTAATTTTCTCTCAACATTTAATCTTAGTTTGTTTTGGTCCGTGTATGTGTGCATCCTTTAAGATGATCGATTCAAAATAAATAAATAAATAAA
>KZ808425.1:6413-22018 GCA_000696205.2 Oncopeltus fasciatus | reverse complement strand
TATATATATATATATAAACTTTATAGGAGAATTCATGAACCGATAATCAAGAGTAACAGCATGCAGAATCTGAGTCATTTTGTGTGAAATCAGTATGAAGTATCCTTCTTTCTTGCTGGTTTTAGCAGATTTCCCCATAAGGAAATCAAGTTATTCATGTCATGACTTTGAAAAATTTTCTGAATTTATTCATTCATTCCTACTTTGGAGTTGCTAAGTATTCAAAATTTTACACATTTATGTGTGTGTAAGTATTTGTCTGTATGCGCTCTTGCATGCGCAACTTCAAGATAAAGAAGCCAAATTCAGTATTATTTTTACTAATTCTTTCCATTAACCTTTGGAGCAGTTCTTTAATGACTGAATAGTTATGTCTTCTTATATATTATCATTACAAAAATATAAACAGCTTAATAAGACAGTTATAATGTATTATAACTTATATATTATAAGACAGTTTTAATATTAGAAATTTACTGTAAGTAACTTTCTAACATTAAAAAAAACTCATATTACAGAATGTATTTAGGGATATGAATTTGATTTTTGGACAGTTTTCTCTCTCCTTTTGAAATAACTGGATTCAGCATTTGGTCTTCATTTTGTGAATTGTTAATCAATTCAATTAAGTTAAATTGGATATGGAGGCCAAATTAAATAATTGTCAATATATTTATTATTATTAGTATGATAAAAGTTAATGGAAAATTTTTGTAAAAACACATGTTAAAGATGTTCATGAACATGACTATAAACGTTAAGTGCTTCCTCTAGTCTTCCCTCTCAAACAGCATTGAACCAGCCTTAGAAATCTTTCCTTTTACGCTTAAAGCCCTCTCTATTAAAAAAAATAAAATAGTCATTTACCACCTATGATGGTCATCGTTCGTCATCATCTATGATCATCCCTTTTTTCCATTTGTATTTTATCAATAACTTTTCCAGGTGTTTATTATATTCTTCCACAGTCTTTAACAAGTAAGAGAAAATTATGGAGATGCTGTATACTCCATTAGTGGGAAGACAAATTATTATTTGAGCAATTAATGAGAGGGAACAGAAAATAAAAAACTATCTGTCCTCGCCAGGAATCGAACCTGGACCTCCTGCTATCCGGGCTGGAATGCAAATTAATCCATTACACCACAAGGACTANGCTGGTCCTTGTGGTGTAATGGATTAATTTGCATTCCAGCCCGGATAGCAGGAGGTCCAGGTTCGATTCCTGGCGAGGACAGATAGCTTTTTATTTTCTGTTCCCTCTCATTAATTGTTTAAAAAATAATAATTTACGTGGGATTAAAAACCACAACAAAATAAAATATTTATATTATTATTTGAGGTTTTTATTTAGATAGTAATGCTGAAGAAAGTGTTCTTGGCTGATATATCTGCTTATGCTATTCGAGGCATTCATGTTCTCACTTTTGAATTTTGTTTAGGAAAAATTAGCTGATTCTCTTTAAAATATAAATCTTACTATTTTCCCCACAATTTTTTAATAAGTTAAATTTGTTTAGTGAGTATTATTGATTTTAAAAAAACTGTTTTCTCAGGTCTGGTGATTGGACCTACACCAATGACTGTAGAGTCAGGTTGGTTGTTTATGGGCCGGACTGTTTAGCTCAGTAAAAGTACTAAAGTAAAAAAGTGGACAATAGCTGTAAAAAAAACATAAATTGAATAATTAATAATAACAAAAAATTAGTAAATAAAAAACTGGAGTCCCCCTTAGATGCATTAAACACTCAAAACTTAATAAAGATTCTAAGTGAATAGAAACAAGTACAGGCTATAGTTAGCCAAACAAACTTCTGTGACTGCTATTCTGATAACATAACGTGTAACAGTTACTCTCTCCACTCTCAACTATCCACCTATCCAACTACCCCCTATCCATCTATCTTTTGCTGTTTGTTGAATGGTATGTTAACTGTAATGTTTTCCAATTTCTTTAAAGTAGCAGTTTGTTTAGTCCACATCAAAACAGATCCAAAAACAAATTAATAAGCATCTGGTTTATTTTCAGTTAATGGATTCCTTTAATTAAAATTAATTACAGGAAATTTCGAAATTTAAATATAATTAATATGTTTTTATTCATGTACTATTGCCTTGTAATAATTAATCTAATTTATGTTCTTTATTGCAGAGGAGATGTACAAGTTCATCACGGAGAAAATCAGCACTAGTCGGATTCCACTGTGCATAAATCCCCAATCAGCTGCGTTCAAGAGCTTTGCCAGGTAAGGCAAAAGCAGTCTCAGATCTGAGAGAAAGAGAGAGAGAGATACAGCGCAGTCTGCACGGGTCTCTAGCCTCCAATACGGTACTCATTCCCCTTTACATTCGATGGCGTGGCACAAACTCAGACTCTCTTTCCTTGGCTTTTAATGATTTTGCATTGCAGAAGCAGCAAGTCACAGACAGTTATGTTTTCATGATCAAATAAAGGAACTGAATGATGTACTCTATATCTTGAGTAGATCCATATACATATGAGTGGACACAACTCCCTGAATATTTTTTTGCCCCTGAGGAATTTTGAAAAGATAAAATATTAATTTTTAAAGTTACTTGAGAAAAATTGTGTATATATATAATTCAAAGTACTTTAAAAGTTTTGCTTAACACAATTTTTCTCTAGTAAGTGTATTATTATTATTTTTTTGTAAATGCAAGGGAATAGAATAAAAATCTAACTGTCTCAGCCAGTTAGATTAAGGCAGTTAGATAAAGACAGTTAGATTTTTTATTCTATTCCCTTGCATTTAATTGTTTAAAATTTATGTGGGATAAAATACCTCAATAAAAATAATATTTATATAACATATAATCTGTAAACGAATTATTAAAATTGGAAATTGGCAATACAATGCCTAAAACCTACCTTTGGTTGATGATGCCATTGTAACACGCTTAAATCCCATGGAATCTTTGGAAGCAATGCTTAAGTGCTAAGATGGTGTATTTTTCTTAGCCTCCCAAAAACCCTGACATTCAGGAGTGATGATTCATGCGGCTAACAATTTTAATTAATGGAACATACTAAAGATTTTTATCATAATATAATTTTTTAATTAATTTTCTTTTAATATTAGGGTTCTTAGAAAATTAGAAATTATTCACAATTCATGAGAGGGAACAGAATAAAAAAATCTATCCGTCCTCGCCAGGAAACGAACCTGGATCTCCTGCTATCCGGGCCTGGTATGCTGACCGTTACACCACAAGGACCAGCTAGATATCTCACTCAATTCCCTCTTCACTAGCGAGAGCCTAACTTACGANAACATCCATTGCTCAGGACAAGCTTTTATTTATAGGCAAAATCTTGTCCTGGGGGGGATTTGAACCCACAGTGCTAGGATTGCGAAGTGATCCCTTCGGCGGGACCCTGGTGCCCCATCATCAACTTTATATATGACAGTGCTTTAACCCCTCGAGGAGGGGTGCACTATTCTGAGGGTTGGATAGTACCACTTATTATTATGTAAGATGGCCTTCAATTACATACAGTTCTAGATATATGAACTTAAAAAACAAAATAAAAGCTCATAGCTTATTTATAGCTTATTTTTAAAGTTTTTGAGAATTTGTCTAATTTTTTGTAATCATTTATTATTGTTCAACATTACCTGTAACTGGCATGTCAGCAAGAATGGCTATTTCAAAGTCTTTGATTATAAATTTTAAAAAAATATCAATAAATCTACTAAATAATGTATCATTTAAGGTCAGGTTATTTCCTGTAAATCTGCTACCTGATGAGAGCCACGACTCTTTTCAAAATAAATAGTTCTATGTATAAAATTTAGTATCTGAGCTGCAAATAAAATTCGCTATGACAAAATCACAAGTAACTGACACGCATATAAACATACACAGAATATTTTACCAGGAATATTTAGATTCACGAGTCTTTATAATACGCGCACAAGCTTGTTGCTTAGAACAGGAACAATTCCATTTGAAATTTAAAATTATTTAGTGTTTCAAATAAAATTATAGTCGCTGCAGTTATAAAATATATTTAATATAGGTTCTGGTATGAGGCTACACCTGCTCATAATGCTGTAATTAACAGAATCTATATTTGAATAACTTAATACTATGTGTCAATTTTCATTTCGTTTAAATACAAATTACATGCAGCCATGAGATTGTTAATAGCCATTCAAATTCGCTTGTTCACAGATATTAAATTTTAATAACTATTTCAGCGCTGCGTATAAAATCACCCGTCATTTAGATGCAAATTAAGGTGGCCGGTGCTTAGTGAACGTTTTTAATAGACTGTCAGATTAAGTTCAACCCCCACTATTATTGATGTAATTTTAAGAAAACACACTGTAATCATTATTTCAGTGCTAAATGTCGAATTTCGTTTATGGGACAGTTACATCTTACACTGCGTTCTGTCACAATAAAGTCATATATATATATATATATATGCTTTGTGGTCTGGTGGTTAAAGTACTGGACTTCTGAGCTAAAGTTCACAGCTTCAATGCTCACAGCGTGCAGTAAGTTTCTTCTTTCTGTACTTCTGTTTGTAATGACTCAGAGGATCCCTGGTGTCCTCCTAGTACCAGCCCTAATCGGGCACCTGTCTTTATTAATTGGGAAAAAAATCAGGTGGTCAGAATGACCACAAGCCTTCTCTAGTGTTCTACGGGTTGGGAATAAATACATACATCCTTAACATGTATTTCCCCATAGGCCTATATGGCCTGTTGTGGGACTGGTGTGTGTGTTTGCACATATATGCTTGCGTTTGCATGTTTGCATATGTGCATGCATGCATTTGTGCGCCTGTGTGTGTGTGTTTTATTACACTCATTGTATTTAGCAGATAATCATAACAATGGACTTTGATTATGATTTTCTTCTATGTCATAAATTAACAGTCTCCTAGAACTCTATATCAAAGAATAACATGAGAAGTTAAGAATAAACTCTAAACTTTGGCATTGGCTTAAAAACGAATTTGTTTATGTCTCCTCAAACATATGTTTTGTTATTTAACATATTTATTCTTTTTTTTTTTTTTTTGCAAGTATACATTTTGAAAGAAAAATACAAAATTCATGGTTAAAAAGAATAATTATTCTTTAATTTCTATATTAAAGTACAAAATTTAATAATCAATACCTATTCTCTAGATGTACTAAAAATATACTTCTTTAAGTAGAGAAATTACATTTCATGCATATTTGCTGGAGATGTCTATTCATAGAGTTCCTTTTATGTTTAGTTGCCTAAACCCAGTCTCTTTCATGTCATTATAGTCTAAAAATTTATTGTCACATGTTATGACTCTTTCCAAGAAGTTCGGGTCATTTATAATGGCATCTAAAGTGTCAGTACACACTTTTTTCGAGCTTCTTTTTGTTCAATTGTTAGAATATTAGGAACCACTTTCGCATGCAACTTTTTGCATGTTCAAATTGTTATGTAAAATTTGCCTTCCATATTCTATGTCAATTCCAACAATTTCAACAATTTCAACAATCTCAAGAATTGTTAACTGACGGTCAAATCGAACCAGATGACTGACCATTTCGATATTTTCATCCGCTTTGGATGTTGAAGGGTAACCTGGGTGGTCATTATCTCCAACATGTTCTCAACCATCTCAGAAACGCTTGAACCACTCAAAAAATCGATTGATAATAAACATTCATTGCCATAAACCTATTTTAATGAACGATAAGTTTCAGTAGAGGTTTTACCTTATTTCAAATGAAATTTCACTACAATTTGTCGCTCTACTATTACACTTATCATGTTTTTGGCAAAACACAACAAGCACTTCTTACACAAAGGTTACGGTTACGGCTAGACTGATTTCTAGACAAACACAGGAGTCTCTGCAATCGAAAGAGAAGGCTTTATGCTGCACTGCTGTTGGTCGTTTGGAATTGGTGCATGCGTAGTTCTTCTGTAGCAGCGTCAGTGTCGTTATTGAATAACCACATCTTGTATAGGTTTTTCATGTACTTTATTTTTTCAAGTATTTTTCAACGAATTATTTTATTATTATTATTTAATTAGGTAAATAATCTAAAGGGTNTTTATATAATTAATAAATTATTAAAAATCATTTAGTAAACAGAATAATGAAACAAAAGTATAGGCTATGCAAAGAGACCATCATTTATGTGAGGCTTAATGATCATTCCCAAGGTTTGATGAAATTGAATGTACATAACCGATCTAAATTCATATTAGCAAAACTGGTTATTTTGGATGCAATTTTAATTTTATAGTAAGTTAGGTCATTAAAGACATCATTTACTATAGTTTAGTCAAATAACTCAAAAATCCATAATAGTGGTGATTGTTAACTACAGGTGGATAGTGTCCAGTTTTCCTATTTATTTTTTAAACCTTATAAAATTTATTTTTATGAATTTATATTTTTTTTAAACTATTGCAAAAGTCTTTTAATTATTCGTTGTCTATGAAAACTTTTTTATGCCTTCCATAGCTTTATGTTTCGTTTAATTTAGAATTGAACTTCTTAATCAGGAATTGAATTTTAGTTTCTCATATAGATCAGAATGTGAGCTACATTTGAACTTGCTATAATTAAAGATTTTTCATTATACAAGTAATTTACTCAACATGCTTAAGCTGTTAGTGAGCTGCAGCCAATAAAAGTTTTCTTCATGTTTATTGTATCATCCTAGAATATATTTTTTGAAGCTTAAAATTGAAATCCCATTCTATTGTTTAATTGATATTGTTAAGAAATGTTTTTTCCTCCATATATTCTGGGTATGGTCACTTATAATTGAGTGTAGTGTTAATTTCAAATAAATGATCTAATTCCACCCCTTTTTATAAAAAACATTGTCTGAACTTGTAATAATTATTTATTTTGCAAAACTGAACCAATAGGAGTGAGGGATTACTTGATATGTCAAGTATGCATAAAAAATGATTTTTCCATATAGCAGGTGCAATATTTAGTTTAAAGAAATGAAACTAAACACATGTTCATTTATTTTAATAAACATACATTAATTATACAAGTGCTAATGACCATTGGCAGTGGCAACGCACTCTTAAAAAAAAAAAAAATTATGCAGCAAAATTGAACAAGTAGAATGGGGGAGGGGGGTTACCTGAACCATAGATTTTTAAATTTTAGGCTTAGAAAGTGCAATCAGTTTTTTTCTTAATGAAATTTTCCTTATTACTTTTAAATGTAATTTGAAAGACGAAGTTAGTTACAGAGCAAAATCCGACGAATAGAATAGGGATAACCTGAAATGTCAAGTACAAGTACAGAAACGTATTTTTTCTGCAGTAATATTTAGTTAAATGCAATATAAAGCAACAAATATTTTTTAATGATAAAATAAGTGTGGATGATTACATGACAACTATCTAATCAGTTACAAAACTGAGGAATTCTCTTAACTTACATATCTTCTGCATATGCCTGACTGTATTTTTTTTTAAACCGTTTTTTTAACTGATAAACTATGGTTTTAGTGTTATACACTACAACTAATGTACTACTGGTATTTGTTCAACTCTTGCTGGGCATGTGCCATCAACTGAAACAGAAAAATACATATTGTCATTTAATTCACTGTTATATAAAGTATTTTATATATCTGTTACATTCCAAACACTCTAATAATTGTATTCAATCGGTCATATTGTTTTGTATATTACAGTAATTTTATTTAGCATGTTTACTGAAATTTCACCCTGACTGATTTATGGCTTTATTTTCTTTGTTGGCTTGTTTTACTCATTTAAAAAATGTCATAGACAAACATTTTGTTATATAATATAAAAATAATAACCCTTTAGATTTGTTATTCTGTCCTTTGCTGTTTTCCTTCCTTCTAGCATGAAAACCTTATTTCGTTTCAAACAGTTCTTACTTTATTTATCATTGATTTTTGTTGTAAATATAGGGTAAATTAAAATTGATTCTTTTGAGCAAAACATTAATTCATATCATTAATAAATTATCCAAAAAGAAATATATTTTAAAATAAAATTGTCTGTACTCTCGTGGATTGCTCTTGAAGAGAATTTTAAATTTTTTTCTTTGCCTTCTCATGGAGTCAGTGTACCTTAATCTATATTATAGATCAATCAAAGGCTTGTGTTTCTAGTATTTTTTCACTACCCAAAGGTAGCCAGTGCATTTTCAGGACTACCTTTGGGTAGTGAAAAAATGCACTGGCTACCTTTGTAGGACCAGTGCATTTTTTCACTGTACTGGGCGTTGTCCTGGTTGATTTGGACAATAAGAAGTTTACTTTATGTGTACTAAAAAATGTCATCTTATGTTAGGTTTCCATAAACCTAACATAATTCTATTTATGTGGAGCCACTACTTTGATCACCAGCTCAAGTAAAAACTAAAGTTTTATCTCATCATCTACATAGACAATGGGTCTGTGAGATAGTTGAATTTTTCCTGCTTCTTTTCATAGATTCCCTCCCTTTTATGAAATAATATTTCTCTTATCACACCCTCTTCAGCAAGTTTTCCTTTCAAACCAATATGTTGGTTATGACCCAAAATGTTTTGTTTTTTTATCTCAGCACTCAGCTTTACTCAGACTTACCATTGATTCTTCATTCAGTTTTTGGATGGTATTTAAGAACCTTCTCTGACAATTTTTATTCAAATATATATCTGCAGGTAGCCCTTCAATTACCACCACCTGCATAGTCTTGGCACTCTAAGAGATTTATTAGTAAGACTTGTCTCTTTCCCCAAATGATAGTAAAAATCATTCCATTTTTCCATTTTTTTTTTGTTCCCAATTTTTCCAATATTTATTTATTTTATTACTAAATTTCTATTAAAATCTGTTAAACTTTTAAAATCTAGAAAACTCCCTCACTGTTTTGCGGTAGAGGGAGGGATGTACTATGATGATGATAAAATTTCTGCAACTTAGTCCCTTGTCTTTGCTGTACAGGGTCTCCCTACACATTATACCACTAATTATAATATTTTATCTGCTTTTTCCTCACTTCTTCCTGACGTGTAGGATAACTTCTACAATCTTCAAGAATTTTTTATTAGAATAAAACAAAATACTTGATTAAGTTTCATCAGTTTACTTAGAACAGAAAGATATTGATTTAAGTGGCATTTTAGGTCTTCAAATGTTTTCAATATTTATATTTGAATTCTCATTTCCGCTATAACATTTTCAAGTTTTGTGCATCTAAATAAGTCATTATACTTACTTTTTCAGTGACTTTTTTAAGACAAGTATTTTCCATCCATACAAACTTTTGATGTTATGTATGTGTAAATCATACAAGGGTATGAAAATATTACAATGTTAAAACACAATTAAAGAGAATATGTGTTAAGAATTTTCTATTAACTTTCAGTTTCATTTAATTGAAAATAATATCATATGGAAAACATTTTTTTGATCTCCATTTTATTAATATAAATAATTTTCCAGATGATTTAACAAGTTTCTTTCTGTTTTTAAAAAACAAATTTTCTTAAATTTCTTTNCATATTCTCTCCTATAGGAATTTTTTCTCCTTAAAATTTTTTAATCTAATGAATTTGTTTTCAAGTATTTCAAATGTGTATATAGGTGTTTAGGAAGATTTCCATTTAGCTGAGAGTTTCAAGAAAATAATTGGTGTTATTTTGTGGCCTAAATGATCACATTAACGGTACTCATCTTATCAGCTCGTAGATAGTTTAGAAATATTGCATATTTCGTATAATTTTAGGTTTTTTTTAATACTAATTTTAGTTTTAATATTTTTTAGTTTACCCTAACATGTCTTATATTAGTAATTAACACATTTATGTGAATTTATTAAAATATCTTTTTTTTTATTTGCGTGCTCTAAGCGGGTTTATTTTGCTCACAGTTACACAATTGGGACTGTCGTTTTTTGCACATTTTCATTTTTTTCCAAAGATCTCATTATTTTAAAACTTAGTCAAATACCACATGGTGGTGGTTTCCTGTTCATGTTTTATCACTTCATGGTGTGGAAAGCTATTTTTTTTCTTCTTTTTTTTTTTTAAGTGAACAATTTTTGTAGGTCATCAATTACTTTATTTATTTTAATTGTTTGTGTGAATAATTAACAGGCAGAATTCAGGATTATGAATTCATATTGAATGTACATTCATTGGATTTATGTTATTTCCAGTACTGAACTTTGTTCATTTCCCCAATCATTTAGGTTGCCTTCTGAGAGGGTATAAGTATTGTGAACAATTTGAGGTACTTGTTTTGTACTAGTATAAGTTATAAAAGGAAATATAACTTTTTCCACACAATTGTCACCTCATACGACTTTTTTTTAATGACATTTTAATTTAACAAAAATGCATAGCAAGAATTTTGAATTACATTTGTTTATAAGATTTGGCCAATTTGTAATTTTTGAACTGCTCATTAGCCTCAGCATCTATAATCTTCAGTCTTTTATCATTTATTCTTAGAAAATATCAGTTTGTACTGATAAACTGGTACACTCTATAATTAACTACTTATTTTCCACCTTTCTAAAAATAACTTAACTACGATAACTGTTAAGATTTTTTTTTTTTTTTTTCAGAATTGACACATTTTAATTAAAGACTTACATATACAAACAATTTCACTTTTGGTATAACTCCTAATTACCTTTTATTGTTTAGCTTTATAAATAATGTATGTTCAATACATAAGCTTTTTTTTTAAGAGAGAAAATGCTAAGCAAAATTTACATAAGTTCTTTCATTGCTGTTCACAAGGCCCAAGCTGGTAAAGAACTTAATTTTAGTCAGTGATAATCATCTCTCATATTGATATAATGTGTGAAATTTTTTTGACTGTCTTAGCCTTTATCATGTATAAAATAAATAGTATATTGTACTATAAAAATAACTATAGTTTTTAAAGTTTATGTAATCATTAAATTTGGTCCGCTCAAGCAATGATCTTAAACATATTTTATATTAATTTTCATTTTTTTCAGTTTTGTTACAACAATTTGTTATAGAAGATTATAGGTATAAAGAAGGTTTCTACATAATATCAATCTTGTCCAGCATTATGCTACTACTATCAAACTCTGATTTGTCTGTTATTATTGGTTTTAGTTTTCAGCTGCCAAATTTTAGTTTTCCTTGCACATTTGCTTATTTCTCTAAATTTATTATTCAGAATCGAGTCCTCATTAACTCTTTGAATGCAGTCAGTCCATCTAAATCTAATTATCTTTATGAATGCAATGGGCACCTATCATGGCACTTTTTTAAAATTTTTTTTGCATTAATGAACATGAACATGCAACTTTTACCTCTTCTGAAAATTTTACTAATAATAATTAACAATTGGTGTTACGTAAAAGACTATAACTTGGACTTTCATATGAAATAACACCCTAGTCAATTTTTGGTCTGCAGTCCTAGAAATTCACAAATTATATAGGCAATTGTAGATTCTAAAAGATGGATAGTTTGTGTTTGGACAGGAAATAAATAAATACACTTTCATAAAAAACTNACATTTTAATTTAACAAAAATGCATAGCAAGAATTTTGAATTACATTCGTTTATAAGATTTGGCCAATTTGTAATTTTTGAACTGCTCATTAGCCTCAGCATCTATAATCTTCAGTCTTTTATCATTTATTCTTAGAAAATATCAATTTGTACTGATATATATGTATGTATATGGGGCTTACCAGAAAACAGTCGAAAGAGAAAAATCCACTTTTATGGTAAGTTAAATAAACAAATTCTTTATTGTTATATTGTAGGCTTGTAATCTAAATAATCTATGAACGTGTCCTGATTATTTATTGAATTTTAAGCATGAATTGAGATCCTTAGGAATTTACCCTTAAATTTAGACATTTCATCCTGCATTAACTAATTTACTTAAGTGCTGTTGTACTAAGAGTTAAATTATTTTTACACAATTTCACCTTTATATTCTGATAGTCTCAATTTTTTAATACTTTTAATTTATTTCTCAACCCCCCCTCCCAAAAAAAAAGAAATTATATTGCAAATGACAGTATCACAAAATTTGATGTTTCTATTTCAATAAATGTGGAATAAAAAATAAAGAATAAAAAAAAGAAAACTTCATGGAAACAGATGAACTGAATTAGATTAAATGTTTAATGGATTAAAGTTCTATATATTCCAACAATGTGCCTAATTTAAGTTTAAAATTTCTATAAGAGCCGAATGTTTATATCTGCGGTCATTGTGCTTAAGCAATTCACGTGTACTCATGAAACTTTATACTTTTCATTCCTTTAGTTTTCATATCTTCAATTATTTTTAAGAATCTAATTAAAGGTAAATAGCCATGTGTTTTATATTTAATTTTATTCATAACTTACCTATTGTATTAAAATTATAAAAAATTATAATTAAATTTTTTTGTTTGTATCTTTTTTATTGTATTTCCCTTATTGGAATCTTGAATAGTGGATTTTAATAATTAATATGTTAATTTTAACATTTTCCAGTTTATTAAAAGTCTTTAATATTTATTAGGTATATATATTGAATTAAAATTATGAATAAGAAAGTTTAGTTTTTTAAAATATTTTTGCTTATTTTATGAAGTTGGAAACTTTCATAATGATTCCTTATGACACCTAGGCTTTGATTTGTTTTATTCAGAGTCCAAGATTGCTTCTTTACCTCAATAAAACTCAGTATCCTTTAATTGGTACTAAACTGTATTTTACTATCTTTGTTAGTGATTTTCTAATGTTTAAAGTTGAGTATTTTTAAGTTATTAGAAGTGGGATTTTTTCTAATTTCTCCTTTACTATAAGTTTTATGAGATAATTTATGGAGGTGCAGAAAGTAATTTTTTTTTCAATTTTAATATGATACTATTAAAGACAAATTCATTGTACTTTCAAGTAATGATTTGCATTTTTAATTTAGTGGTGTTTTCATAAATCTGTTTGATTTCAGTTCTACAGTTGCACACCCTTCAGAACTCCCTCCATCCCCTCATCACTGGGAGTGACATCTGCTCCAGCCGAGGATGATATTCCGCTGAGCTAACATCATCGGACAATATTTCATAGCATTCAGAGCATCCAACAGATTTTATTTTATATTGACTTTCTGATTCTTTAATGTGCTTTCATCATACGTGTATATTTTATATGTATTCATTGTAAAGACTTGTACATGACTAGAATGTGAAGGTGCTCTCTCCCTTCATCAGCGATGAGTGCAATTTATGTTAAAACTTTTTTTAATCTATTATTGATAATAAACCAGACCAATTACAGGGCATATTATTTATAAAATTAGAAAAGTTTTCAGTGTATTAAACTGTGCATTATTATAGATAATTAACAACAATATGCCTATAATATCAGTGTATGTATTTCTTGGGTATCTTTAAGAAAGCGATGTGTACATAATATTGATAGATATTTGTCAATAATTTAGTGATTTTTCTCCATGCGTATTGTAGATATTAGTGTAAACATTGAGACAAGACTTTGCCCAATATTAGGGGTTTTTATTGATTTAGTTTTATTAACATATTCTCTCCTATAGGAATTTTTTCTCCTTAAAATTTTTTAATCTAATGAATTTGTTTTCAAGTATTTCAAATGTGTATATAGGTGTTTAGGAAGATTTCCATTTAGCTGAGAGTTTCAAGAAAATAATTGGTGTTATTTTGTGGCCTAAATGATCACATTAACGGTACTCATCTTATCAGCTCGTAGATAGTTTAGAAATATTGCATATTTCGTATAATTTTAGGTTTTTTTTAATACTAATTTTAGTTTTAATATTTTTTAGTTTACCCTAACATGTCTTATATTAGTAATTAACACATTTATGTGAATTTATTAAAATATCTTTTTTTTTATTTGCGTGCTCTAAGCGGGTTTATTTTGCTCACAGTTACACAATTGGGACTGTCGTTTTTTGCACATTTTCATTTTTTTCCAAAGATCTCATTATTTTAAAACTTAGTCAAATACCACATGGTGGTGGTTTCCTGTTCATGTTTTATCACTTCATGGTGTGGAAAGCTATTTTTTTTCTTCTTTTTTTTTTTTAAGTGAACAATTTTTGTAGGTCATCAATTACTTTATTTATTTTAATTGTTTGTGTGAATAATTAACAGGCAGAATTCAGGATTATGAATTCATATTGAATGTACATTCATTGGATTTATGTTATTTCCAGTACTGAACTTTGTTCATTTCCCCAATCATTTAGGTTGCCTTCTGAGAGGGTATAAGTATTGTGAACAATTTGAGGTACTTGTTTTGTACTAGTATAAGTTATAAAAGGAAATATAACTTTTTCCACACAATTGTCACCTCATACGACTTTTTTTTAATGACATTTTAATTTAACAAAAATGCATAGCAAGAATTTTGAATTACATTTGTTTATAAGATTTGGCCAATTTGTAATTTTTGAACTGCTCATTAGCCTCAGCATCTATAATCTTCAGTCTTTTATCATTTATTCTTAGAAAATATCAATTTGTACTGATAAACTGGTACACTCTATAATTAACTACTTATTTTCCACCTTTCTAAAAATAACTTAACTACGATAACTGTTAAGATTTTTTTTTTTTTTTTTCAGAATTGACACATTTTAATTAAAGACTTACATATACAAACAATTTCACTTTTGGTATAACTCCTAATTACCTTTTATTGTTTAGCTTTATAAATAATGTATGTTCAATACATAAGCTTTTTTTTTAAGAGAGAAAATGCTAAGCAAAATTTACATAAGTTCTTTCATTGCTGTTCACAAGGCCCAAGCTGGTAAAGAACTTAATTTTAGTCAGTGATAATCATCTCTCATATTGATATAATGTGTGAAATTTTTTTGACTGTCTTAGCCTTTATCATGTATAAAATAAATAGTATATTGTACTATAAAAATAACTATAGTTTTTAAAGTTTATGTAATCATTAAATTTGGTCCGCTCAAGCAATGATCTTAAACATATTTTATATTAATTTTCATTTTTTTCAGTTTTGTTACAACAATTTGTTATAGAAGATTATAGGTATAAAGAAGGTTTCTACATAATATCAATCTTGTCCAGCATTATGCTACTACTATCAAACTCTGATTTGTCTGTTATTATTGGTTTTAGTTTTCAGCTGCCAAATTTTAGTTTTCCTTGCACATTTGCTTATTTCTCTAAATTTATTATTCAGAATCGAGTCCTCATTAACTCTTTGAATGCAGTCAGTCCATCTAAATCTAATTATCTTTATGAATGCAATGGGCACCTATCATGGCACTTTTTTAAAATTTTTTTTGCATTAATGAACATGAACATGCAACTTTTACCTCTTCTGAAAATTTTACTAATAATAATTAACAATTGGTGTTACGTAAAAGACTATAACTTGGACTTTCATATGAAATAACACCCTAGTCAATTTTTGGTCTGCAGTCCTAGAAATTCACAAATTATATAGGCAATTGTAGATTCTAAAAGATGGATAGTTTGTGTTTGGACAGGAAATAAATAAATACACTTTCATAAAAAACTTAGTATTCATTTTTATAAGACTGAAAAACTCTTCAGAAAGAAAAAAAAAAAAAAACCAT